>SKCR01044243.1:0-70507 GCA_019454045.1 Zanthoxylum bungeanum | reverse complement strand
CTCCAGAATGTCCTGAAACTTTATTTATCTACAAAAATAGCACAAAACACATCAAAATATTCACAAAACTCAAGAAACTATACAAAATATTAAGTTAAATGAGTGAGAAATAGTGATATAAATACCACTCATCACACCCCAAACCTAGCATTTTGCTAGTCCTCGAGCAAAACACAAAATAAAATAACATAAAAATAAAATTAACTAAGTCATTTTCATAGGGATCACGGTTGCATTTAGCGTATGCAACAAGCCTTTAACCCCTTGGTGTCCCTAGTGGACGAGTTGTAGTCTCGTGAGGGTTTACAACAATGATACCCACAAACATTTTATAAAAGTAAAAAGGTAGTGAAACTAATGCACACAAAAGCAAAAAGACAAGAGAAAATAGAATAAAGAAGTTAGTGACTAATCGGGTGAAATTTCTACTCAAAGTTACTAGTTGTTTTCTTTCTTTCTAAATTACTGAATAAGTAAATTCTCCGATTATATTTACCATTTTCCATATACACAGCCAACAAAATATTAAACAACTCATTTTTGCCCACAACAGTCATAAATGTAGTTGATAAGAGAGTAATATTTTTGTCCTAAAGTTTTATCCGAATTCATAACTTTTTGTAGCAATGGAATAATTTTTCTGATTTTTCCTTTGATTTTTGATTTTTTTTATTTATATACAATATCTTCCAGTTGGGGTCGGTGGCTCCCAAACCAGTTGGCTTTAGGGCACCCGGTGTTAAGACACCCCTACAGACTTAATTACTCAGACTTCAGATATATATATTTTTGCAGCATTTTTGATCCGTGTAACGAGCTTTGGGCCAGTGACTCCAAACCAGTTGGCTTTAGGGCACTAGGTGTTAAAACACCCTTATAGACTTAATAACTTGGACCTCAGATGTTTTTTTTTACTCCATCACTTTTTGATATGCTTCCTCCAATTAAACTAGTGCACTGAATATTACAATTATAACTCATGTCCGTATGTTACCATGCATGTTGATAATACCTGCCAACTGAGCATATGAAGATCCATTTTAATCAGTTTTATGGAGAATTCACAAATTAAATAATTCAAAAGGAAAATAAACAAAAATTAACTTGTTCCGAAATAGGTTTGAGATACGTCTCAGGAGTGAAAACTCCTAACTCAGCTATCTCTTACCAATATCACATTTTTAGTCAAAATAAAAAATAAAAACGCAAAATATTTTTGTAATTTTTGAAAAAATTTCAATTTTTTTTGTATTTTTCGAAAAATTTTGGACTAAAATAAAAACAACACAAAACTAAAAACAAGATACTGATCAACTAATTCCCTCCCCCAAACCTAAATGAGACATTGTCCCCAATGTCTTAAACAGTAGAAGAAGAGTTTAGAAGATAATACCTGGATAACTGAAATTCTACAAGAAATGTTAAGGTTAAGATCCAGATTAATCCAACGCCTCTTACCACGATCGTCCTCGGACCAATTTATCTTTGAAAGGATATGGTCAATTTGTGGTTCATAAGTTAAGATTTGGTCAATTAGATCCGGAGCAGTTCTGGCAGTAAAGAGGAGTTCTTTCATAGGTTTTGACATGAACCCATTTCTTCGGGCATCATCAAGAAACACACAAAGAAAATCATAAAATCCTTCAACGTTGTACACTCCAAGCGGTTTCTGGTATATGTTCAGGTTCGCCCAAGATAACACTATAAAAATTTCCTCAAATGTACCCAAGCCTCCGGGCAAAGCAATAAAAGCATCAGCACGATTAATCATTTCTACCAATCGTTCAGACATACTTGGCACGATCAGTTCATCTCTGTTTGATGGTCCAATAAGATTTTCCTCCGCCAAGGGTTTTGGGATGATTCCCAAAATGTGACTGCCTCCTTCCTGTACGGCCTTTGAAACGATCCCCATTAGTCCAAGATTGCCCCCGCCTTAAACTAGGTGCATATTCCTTGCAGCTAAGAGTCGACCCAATTCCTGTGCTGCTTCTACGTATTGTGGCTTAGTACTAACACTAGTACCGCAAAACACACAGATGTTTTCAACTCGTCTTCTTGAAGTGGCTTCCATGTTTTACTCTGGATGTCTTCATAAGTGCAATGATGAGTTGAATTTATAACACCTGAAAAAGGGTGAGTAAAATAATAGCACTAGTACCTGCCAAATGACAATTATTAGTTAGTAAGTAAAATAAATCGTGATAGTCAAAATTTGGATCATGTCGGAGAAAATAAAAGAAAACAAAAAACAAATTACAATTATTAGGAAAAGACAAAGAGATATAATATTTACAAGAAAACTAGCGGCTTGAATGATGTCTATGCGTCAGGGACAAGCTTCCCATCCAATTTTCTTATAAATGGCAAAACATGGTCTTTTTGAGTCAGATTCCCAAGACTTATTGTTGTCTTTCTTTTTGAAATTGTGCATATAACACACGAATTTCATGATACACATATCCACTGGGATGCGTCTCAAGAGTGTGATATATCATCCAAAGACTCCTTACTCAAGCCATCCCTAATGAAATTAATCTTATCTTCGCGGTTATCAGACACCATTCCTAAAGAACGACAACGAGTATCACACAAAACATATGAGCATATTTATAACAGACACACATTCTTTTGGCTCTTCTCTTTTTAGCATAGGTGCTCCTTTCTAAACTAGACATATGTGAAATAAAAGAGTCAGAAGACTCACCTGCCAATCAGACCCTTGCTTCAATAATCCAACGAATGTTAGAAGGAATACCTTTGATCATCAGTAATCTCATCCGTTCTAAGCGAGCTTTGTAGACTTCATCAGAGATTTTTGAGGGAGAGAAGGAAATTGCTTGCGAAGATTTGCGAGAGCTTCTTCTATCGTGAAATGACTTTACCTGTAAAAATTAAACACACAAAAATAAAACACATCAGATCACAATATATACACAAATTTCATGGGTTGCCTCCCTACGAGCGCTAAGTTTAACGTTGTCAGCTATACGTGACTTCTCGAACGTTAAGCTGGATTTGAAAGTGTGACACTTTCTTTTTGTCGCTCAAATGATTCTCCCCAGTAGTGCTTGACACGCTTGTTTTTAACCTTGAATGTTTTGTTGGAGTCAAGATCACGTATCTCAACGGCTCTGTCTTGTAAAATCTTGGTGATCACAAATGGACCTGACCACCGTGATTTTGGCTCCCATTGGAAGAATTTCACCATTGATTTGTTTAACAGTACCTTTTGCCCTGGTTCCAGTTGTATGCGCACTACTTCTCATCATGTCTCTTCTTGGCCTTTTCTTTGTACAATTTGGCATCCTCAAAAGGCTGATTGTGAAATTCCTCCAATTCGTTGAGCTGGTGGAACTTTTCTCTTCTATTACTTGTAGTGCAGGAATTGGCTTTTTCAGTGCAAAAGACGTTTTATCTTCAGGCTCCACAGGCAATTGACATGTTTTAAGTTTGTCAATAGAACTTTACATTGCATTGGAGTTCTGAATGGTACCATGTATCACATCAAGTCTGAAACACTCCTCATTCTTTTCATCATCTGGGAAATTCATGGCCATGAAAACATTGAATGTTACTTTTTGGTCCTGTACCATCATGGTTAATTCTCTTTTTTGTACATCAATAATAGTTTGACCTGTAGCCAATAACGGTCTCCCAAGGATGATTGACACGTCTGCGTCTTCCTCCATATCAAGGACACTAAAATTTGCTGGGAAAATGAAATGTTTAACTTTGACCAGCATATCTTCAACTACGCCTCTTGGAAATATGAGCGTTCTATCAGCAAGTTATAGAAAGACTGAAGTGGGCATTGTTTCTCCAATCTGCAGTTTCCTGAAAATAGAAAAAGACATCAAGTTAACATTTGCACCTAAATCATATAAATCCTTACCAAAGTTATGTTCTCATATGATGCAAGGAATGGTGAAACTGTCATGATCTTTCAACTTTGGGGGAAGCTTCCTCTGAATGATGGCGCTGCATTCTTCTGTCAATGCTACTGTCTCGTAATCTCTCAATCTCAATTTTTGTGAAAGAATGTCTTTCATGAATTTCACATAGCTGGGGATTTGTTCCAAGGCTTCTGTAAATGTAATTTTGATGTGCAGCTTTTTGAACACCTCCAGGAAACGAGCAAACTACTTGTCCAGTTTGTTTTTCTGAAGACACTGAGGAAAAGGTGGAGGTGGAGTGATCTGTTCTTTTTTCTTTGCTTCTTTTTCCTCCATTTGTTGCTTTGTTTCTTTTGGAACTTCCTCAACAGTTGTTTTGGCTCCAACATCTTTGTTGATTTCAGTACCACTTTTTAACATGATGGCATGACACTGCTCCTTTCCCATGTTCCTTGGATTTGGCTCAGTATTACTGGGAAGGTTACCTGGCGGTCTGTAGCTCTGAGCATTGGCCAGTTGTCCGATTTGATTCTCCAATGCCTTGATGGAAGCAGATTGGCTCTGAAACATAGCATCATACTTTTTTAACTGAGTTAGAACTTCTGCTATTCCTGGTTCATTTGCCTGCTCATGGCCTTTGTTATGTTGCTGGAATCCAGGTGGTGGATAGTTCTTCTGTTGGAATCCAGGTGGTGGATTGTTATTTTGCCCTGAATTGTTGCTCCATGAAAAATTGGGATGATTCCTCCACCCTGGGTTGTAGGTGTTGGAATATGGATTGTTCCCCTGTCTGTTGAAATTGTTGAAAAAATTCACCGTCTCTTCAAGTTGGTTCGGCTCTGGTGCTCCTCCATATGGTGAACTTGTGGATCCAGTGGTAAGAGTCTCCATGAATTTGCATATCTGATCCAGCTTGGCGTTGACTGCTGTATTGGCTCCACTTTCATAAATTCCTGCAATTCTTTAGATCATGCTCCTTTCTGTTGGCCACAAGGAATTATTGTTGGCTATTTCTTCGATTAGGTCCCAGGCTTGATCTTCTCTTTTTTCCATTAAAGCTCCTCCAGCAGCATCATCGATTGTGGTTCTCATTATTCCAGAAAGTCCATTATCGAAAGTTTGGACTTGAAACCATTTTGGAATCTCATGGTGAGGACATTTCCGGAGAAAATCTTTGTACCTTCCCAAGCTTCGAAGAGAGTTTCCGAGTCTTGTAGTACAAATGATGTGATGTCATTCCTCAGTTTTCCAGTTCTAGCTGGTGGAAAGTACTTTGCAAGAAATTTGGTGGCTAAAGTGTTCCAAGTTGTGATAGAACCTGCTGGTAGTGATTGTAGCCAAGCTTTAGCTCTGTCCTTCAAGGAGTATGGAAAAACACGCAGTCTCATTGCTTCTTCAGCTTCTCGGTTGTAATTGAAAGTGCCGCAAACTTCCAGGAAGTTGCTGATGTGGGCATTAGGATCTTCAGTTGCATTCCCCCCAAACTGAACTGACTGCTGAATCATCTGAATGCATGTTTTGATGTCACCCATATTTACTGGTAAGGGAGGAAGTACAATACAAGAAATGAGTTTGTCAACCACCGGAATGGTTCTGTCTCGAATGGGAATTGTTGGTGCAACCTCCAAAGGTTCAGGTTCCATGTTGACTAAAGCTTCTTGGCCTTCTCGCTGTTCCATTCTCAATTATCTGATGGTTCTTTCAATTTCCGGGTCAAGCGGTCGAAGTTCAAAGCTTCTGGTTCGTCTCAAGAAGTTTCTGAGAACCTGAAACACAAGAAAACAAAAACAGTAAGTAAAAAGAAATTAGATACAAGTAAAAGTATCTAACCTCTAAACTAATAGTGAAAGATAAATAAGTCCCCAGCAACGGTGCCAAAAACTTGACCGGTGCTTACACACGCGTATAACGCAAGCGCACGTATCATTCAAGTAGTAAAGAAGTATCGATCCCACAAAGACTTAATACCTAATCTATTAATTTTATGTGGTCAAATGATTATTAGTATCTAACAGGTTGTTTGATTGATTTGAAATGGTGATGATTCTAAATTTAAAAACAAGTAAATAAAATTGCTCGAAAGTAGGTTTAAGAAAATTCAATATTAAAAATTATCTAGGGTTGTGAATCTTTTTAATATCTTTTAAAAGATGAAGTGGTTATTTCATGTTTGTGTAATAAATTGGTTTACTAACCTGGAACACTAAATTATGCGAAACCCTCTGTCGATGGTCAGACACAAATACCCAGTTTAACCCAATTGAACCATATGTCTATTTCAACCAAATTATCTGGATTCATTAAGTTTAAGTTCCAATTATGGCTACCCCCGCCCGACAGGTATATGTCTATCCTGTAAGGAAATCTATTAAAGGGTTATATATCCTCAATGAAGATCGTGGACTATTAAGTCTAAGGCTGAAACCAAAAATTCATTTGTCAAGTTTATTTTAGATTTACTAGATCTATCTTATTAGTGGCCAATTAACAAGACGCATTAAGCTTAAGACTTAATAAGTAAACCTTTAAATTACCCAAACTATAAAATAACCCCTTATAAACCGGTGATATTAGAATTCATCACAACCCCAGATAACTAACTTAGTTACGACACATAATTAGGGCTTTAAAAGACATAAAGTAAAAATACTGAAAAGTAATTACGGTAAAGTAAAAGCTGAAAAGTAAATTACAATAAAATAAAATGTTAAGGTAAAAGGATCAACTTTTACTATTTACTATTTAGATATCTCCTTTAATATAATATATTTACTTGTGATTATTTTACCAACCGACCATATAGGCGGTAACCTGATTAAGTCAAATTAAGTCCAACCAGCCATAAAGGCGGAACCAAAATAAACCTGCCATATAGGCGGTAAGAAAATTTAATTACCAACCGACCAATCTGGCGGTATCCTTGATTAGTTAGGATTAAACCAGATTAAAATGAATTACCAACCGGCCAATATAGCAGTATCCTTTTTAAGTCAAATTTTAAATAGTGAATATATTATTTTTAAGGGAGATTAAACTAAATAGAAATAGTAAAAGATTTACCTTTCACCCTAGTAGGAGGAAGTTACCTCCTTATGGTTGAATAGTAAAAACTGTAAAAGTAAAAAAACGTAAATTATTATTATAGAACGTAATTAAAATTTAATTACAAAACTAGATAGAAAACTCTCTATTTACATCATAGAAATTAGAGAGAAAAGTACATCTGAAACTGAAATTTCGAGCTCTATTTATAGGCGTCAGTAGGGGCGGCGTCGTGATACGCAGCTCGCGTCGTGACGCGTAGCTCGCGTCACGACGCTGGTGATTGTCGACGTGGCAGCTTCTAATTCGTCGGCTTCAGATTCTGGAAAAGGTGATAAGGTGACACGTGGAAAGGCGGCTGGAGCTGAATGATTAACCTGACGTGGCGATGATGTGGCGGTGACGTGGCGACATATGGCGAAAGTGACTGTCGGCACCATAGAATGATGACACGTGGCACGTTGTGATTGGTTGATGATGACGTGGCGGTGACATGGCACGTTGACTCGGTCAACTAGTGATGTGGACGATGACGTGGATTGACAAGTGGCGGCACGTGGGGATGGCGACTGTCGGCACTGTAGGATGATGACACGTGGCACGACGCACATTAACAGATCGACTGTGATGGTGACACATGGCATGGCGCACATTAGCAAAGTCAAACTTCTCAGATTCTGATTTGTGGACCCGGCGCACGTTAGCACGGTTAGGCGCATGTTAGGCGTCGCGACGTGGAAAATTACCAAAATGCCCTTTTGTCCAATTTTCTCTGTTTTGGCCCCAAATCACATCCTGAATGTCCTGAAACTTTATTTATCTATAAAATAACACAAAACACATCAAAATTTTCACAAAACTCAAGAAAATATACAAAATAGTAATTTAAATGGGTGGGAAATAGTGATATAAATACCACTCATCATCTGCCCAAAACCCCTGCAACCCACAAAGCCCACCATGCACGCCCAAAGCCCACCGTGCAAGCCTAAGCCTTCCCAATAAAAAAATCACATGCAAAACACATGTCAAAATTCCCTCAAATCACCTTCCATTTTAACAAGATATGAAATCCCATCCTCACCAAATTCAGAGATTTTCTTTCCCAAAATAATTTAAGAAAATATTTCCCAAATTTACTTGATTTATTTCCTTGATTTGGAGATCTCTTGGCATTATAAAATGAGACTTGACCAAACTTAAAAAAAAAACTCTCTTGCTAAGATATACACGGCAGTTCACAAGCAAAAAAAAAAAAAACTAGACACACACACGGCAAAAGAACAAAAAACCCACAAACAGAACAAGCCAACACAACCCTGGAATTCTCTTTCTAGGCCCTACACACACATGACAGAAGGCTACACTTGGCACTTACACACCTTACATGGCACTTGCACATAACCGAAAAACCTTAAGTCAACCAGTAGCCTCCCGAAAAACACAACAACAAATAACCCTTCAACCAGCAGCCTCTGACCGAAACAAACAACAACAACAAATAACCTTTCAACCAGCAGCCCCATAACTGAACAAACAACAAAAAATAACGCAAAGCAAGCAACCTGGACGTGAAGCAACAGAAACGTGGACAAACCCTTAAATCGTGACCCTAAAATCAACAACAATTATCCAAAAATAGTCACTGAAATACCAAAAACAGTCCCAAAAAATCACCCAAAAAACAGTCCCAAAAATACCCAAAAACAGTCACTGAAACACCAAAAAATAGCCCCTAAACAAACGCACCAACATTCCTAAAAACCAGCCCAAAATAGCAAAACAACGAGCTGAAATAGCGAATCAGCAAACCAGAAAAACAGCAAGCTTTAATCCTTCCGGCGACGGTCAAACGCACTTCCGAGAAGCAACTTAAAAGGTAATACTTGATGGCACCCTTTACTATTTTTATTTTGTTGTTATGGATGCGACATGCTTAGTTGGACGTGAAATACGTCCAGTCGGGTATGCGAGGTCCTACATCAAAGACGACCAAATCTATCAGTCATATTTTCCTTTTTTAGCATTTTGACGTTTAACTTTTTATATTTACCTTTTATGGTTATTTTATTATTTTTTATTTATCTTTATGTTTATTTACTATTATTTATTATTCCGCATTTAGTTTCGTTATTTATCTTATTTCATTATTTCGCATTTATTTTATCGTTTATCGTTTATTTAATTATTTCACATTTATTTTACTGTTTATCTTTATTTTATTTTATCGCATTTATTTTATCATTTAGCTTTTGTCTATTTACTTTTATTGTTATTTTATTATTTTTCCCCTTTTTTATGCCCGCTTATATTGCATTGATGATTATGTGTGGTATTATCCCTTGTGGTATATCGGATGGAAACCCAAACATAAATTCTGTAGCCGAATTTGAATGGACGGTAGTGCGGTCTGTACTTGGGATACAACTCCACGTACCACTCAGGAAAATTCATATATGCGTGTTTATGTCATTATTGATGCTATTTTTGTAAGAACGTTCGAATGCATTTTCGAACGCAACTCGAACGCAAGCATTTTGCCTAATTCCGTTCGAACGTGTTTTCGAACGCAAGTCGAACGCAAGCATTCTGCCTCACTCTGTTCGAACGCTACATGAACGTGAACTCTTTGAACACTTCGTTCGAACGTGTTTACGAATGCTACACAAAAGCACACACTAGACAACCTCTTTCTTTATATTTCATGCATTTTCATCTCTTTAGTTATTTAGTTTGCATTATGTGCTTAATTGTTTGCATTTATTATTAACGTTTTTTACTGTTCTTATAATTTACATTATCGTACTTCTTTTTAATATGCTTTTGTAACTATGTATTTACTTTTATTTATATTCATGTTTATGGTTGTGCAAATTTGTGTGTTTATTTGAAGTATCTTGCATTTGCTGTATAAGACTTGGTTATACCATTGTGTGAACCTGTCCATTATACTGGCATAAGTAAGGGACCATTCTCAACCCAACAGTTTGAGGTCTTCCCTTGCGAGGGGTGAGTGCGGCCTTAAATTATTTCTCAGTTCACACCGTGTGGCGACTCTTTTATTCTCTGGTTTAGTCCCCCGTGGGCTACTCCGTACTCTATACGGGCTGCGAGCCCAACTGTGTCGTGGTTTTCGAACATCATAGGCATAGCGGTAAACCCCACTTCGCACCTACACCTAGGTTCTTCTATCTATAAGGTTTTCAAAATATGTTATTTGTATTTTATTCAGTTTCAATTAAATTTAGATAAATCAATTATTTTTCTCAATAAATTAGTTTAAGTTAGGTAGGTTAGTTTTGGTATTAATAAGAGAAATATTAAGTCTCTATGGGTTCAACATCCAACTAATAGTTATTATATTACTTGAGCGATAAGTGCGCTTACACGATAGATTTATAAAATCGCAATTAATTTTTTTGCGCCGTTACCGATGACTTAATTGATTTTTCTTTATTAACATTAGAACAACAATCTATTTTCTTAGCTAAACACCCCTTCTTTTTTCTTTTTTATCTTTCTTTTTTGTTTTTTTTTTCAATTTTATGCGGTCGAAGTAATGAAGTACCAGTGGACGATGGAGGCATTAAGAGTTAAAAAAAGTGCTGCTACACCCCATGTCAATGAGATACCATTCAATTTTCTGAGGCTTGTTGTCCAGGCCAACAACTATCAATGAATGTCAGAGAGAAGTAACGCGATGTATGCTCAAGCCTTTCATAGCACAATGATGAGATGTGAAATATGTGGTGGTAACCACTCTAGTGATCATTACACATTCTACTAAAATCCAGGATGACAAAACCATCATAATTTTACATGACATAACAATGAAAGTCCCGCATATCCCACTGAACCATTATATAACCATTTTCCACCACCAACCCATGAATTTCCTCAAGAACCAGAACAATCCATGGAGGAATTGATCGTTGACATGTTCAAGAAACGAGTGCCTAAATTTGATGCAATCATTCAGAGTCATGCAATATCCTTACAGAGACTGAAAGACTAATTGAGATAACTAGCCAAAAACCAGGGCTATATATCTCAATGAACACTGTCAGATGACACTAAAGAAGCTCTCGAGAATCAAGAGATTCAAAAAGACACCGTAATAGGGAGAGAGGTAGAGCCGTATAAAGAGTCAGAGGTATCATGTCAATAACCCGAACAAGCAAAGTCTCAAATTGATCTAGATAACCCTATGTTTACTGAGTGTATAGATGAGCTACCCATACCTTCCACACCAACAAAGAAAGACGATGGCTTAGGGATGGACATATCAAATTATGTCAGTCAGGATACGTCAATTTTGTACACCAAAATTGACAATTTTGAATTATACATTGTGCATATGTCTGATAAAGAGCAAGACGAAGAAATTAGAAGGCGCATCAATGAGAAAGTGGTGGAACAATGAGTTAGGCTAGAGCATATATGTGAGCCTATTGAAAAGCTTGTGACACAAGAGGACACATCACAACATGAGGAAGCTAGCATCATTAATACCACACATAAGCTTGATAGAATGTCATTACCATTTAAAGTCAAACATCCTACAAGACCTTCTGACAGTCTACCTTTCCATTCAAGACCCCATAGAGCTAAAAGGTCAAAGAATGTGTCCATGACACATACAAAATGAAAAAGATTTCTATTTGCCATCTCATTTATGGAAGATGCACTTGCACAGTAATATCCATGACACTATCTTATCTAGGATATCCAAAGCCACATTGAAGCCTTCTTAAAGAAAGAGTTTTAGAGAACGTATGGCTGAAGACGTTAAACTTAACGCTGGCGGGGAGGCAACCCACATATTTATTTTTTTTTATTGTCTTTACTTTAGTTTTGTTTTATCTTCTGCTATTTGTGTGTTTAATAGTTTGCATATGTATTTATGAAATAACTAGTGTAAAGGCCTAATTTGGGCCAATGGCATTTTTGACTTTTCGCTCAGGCCCAAGCATAAAGGGAGGCTCGACACTCATCACCCGTCAGTATAAAGAACCCAAAACCCTCAAAGAAAGCCCATTTATAAACCTATATTGGTCCAAGTTATTTCACAAGCCCATGCCCAAGAAAATATCTGACCAAAAAGGCATTCTAACTCATCAGTTACCAACCCACGAAACGCTTGAACTCATAACTCCCCCATTCATGGATCAACCATTCCCAGCATCCAACGGGCATACAATTAATGTATTAAATATGCACACCTCTCAAGTGCATATAAATAGAGGAGAGCATTACAACTCTCAAAAGAGGAGAGGCAGGACAACCCTCAGCTTATCCATTTTCTCCAGAATTCTATGAACCTATAACCCACTGCCCTCACGGTAGTCCACGGGAATCAAGGTAGTTTCTAACCTTGCGTCTCCTCCTACTGTAATAATCACTCATTTCCATTACTGACTTGAGTGTTGGAGTGCCTTTGGTACCCAACACACTAGTGGGAACACTCTCCACACCCACTATACCTTTTTTTTTGCAGGATCGCTAATGCCCACCCTTTCTACGAAATCTCGATTTTGGACCTCGGACGAAAACCAGCCTTCAAAATTTGGCACCCACCGTAGGGCCTTAGCGATTTATAGTAAATAAAGATCTCTCAGTCCATGATCCCTTTAGCACAGCTATTCATGGTTTCTGAGAGTGAGCGGACACCAGATCCTATAGCCACACAGTTGGCCATACTCCAAGAACGATTACGTGTCTTAGAAGAAAAGAACCTAGCCATACGAAGCTCCAACACAACTCTTCATAAGCAATTGGAGAAAATCTCTTCAACTTCCCAACAACGTGATACTCCAGACCCTCCCAGCAATCCTACAATCCCAACCAATTTCTTGGGGACATTCAATAATATAACAAGCGAAAATTCGCCATCATACAACCATCCACCAAGTCAAGAAAGAAATCAACATATCTCCCAGGCCGACCAAGCACGACAAGTTACCTCCACAATGCGTAAGGAAATACAAGAGTTCAAAGATGCAATTCTCTTCTGCCTACCTAGTGTCAAACTACCAGTGAGAAAAACCTGAGCCGGCACTATCTCAGATACTCCCTTTTTGGGATCCATTACTTCTATTGAACTCCCACAAACATTCAGTTCACCAAATATGAAGTTGTATGATGGATCCACGGACCCAGGCGATCACGTGGTCCATTAAAAATACAAGATGACATCGACTGATCTAAGTCCTCATAAATAGGAAGCTGGAATGTGTAGAGGATTTGGAGAAATATTGTCAGGCCCAGCCCTCACTTCGTTCATCAATCTACCTTACAAGACTATTGGGCCGTATTAGGAACTATCTGATAAGTTTGTAGAGCACTTTGCCAGCTCTTGTAAACTTGAGAAAACTATAGTCGACCTTAATATAATTCAGCAGCGTAAAGGAAAATCTCTACGAGGCAGCGTCGCATATTTCAACAAAGAGAGAATATCTATTCCGGATCTCCATCAGCCAACAGCCATTGAAGCTTTCAAGAATGGGTTACTAGCAGATAACAGACTTTATAAGAAGCTGACCAAATTGTGATGCTACACTATGGATAAAGCCATGACTCGAGCCCAAATCGAGATCAGGTGAGAGGATGATAAGAGGAATAAGAAGAGAGAAAGTTCCACTAGCCATCACAATGAGATAAGCTCTAATCTTCCCAAGCGACATAATAAATGATGTGCTAGTAATATATCTCAATAAGATATCACCTGATGTAATTAGACAAAAAAAAGGGGCCAGAAGCCACCCATTGTCACATTGGGGACATCATAGCTTTCCAAATAAGTATTCATTGGTTACTTTAGAAAAAATTATCCTTCACGAAACTCCAAGTTAGAGAGAAATCCATTTGCTCCAAACGACCTATATTGACCAACATCTAGCCCAATTGACATGTTTCTCCCAGTTGACATGAGAATACCCTTATAATCCTCCAGCATACTTAATTGCCCAACATGTATTCTCTAGGAATGCCATCAACTCCATACTGTATGGAAGGATTATCATATACTTCAAACTATACAGAAAGATTGTCATCTCTTCCAGACTACATTGAAGAATTTTCATCTCCTCCATACGACATGAATTGCCATCTCTTCCAGACTAGATGAAAAGATATTTATACTTTCCATATAACCAGGTGGATTGCCAACAACTCCAGACTACATGAAAGGAGTATTATCTTCTCCATATGACATGGAACGATAGTCATATTCTCCACACTACATGGATGGATTGCCATTAACTCAATACTTCATTCGACCGTAGCCCCATGAACCTTTATGAAGTCCAGTTGACCAAAATCTCATGAAGACCAATTAATTCCCAACGAGTAAAGGTCAAATATAGTCATAGACTGGAGATAATTGGAAAGGAAATAACTATGATAACTTTTGGGAGAATAGTCTTCCTCAAACATCAGTAAGACCATTTATCCCAGTTGACACTACATGTATCAAGACTTGTATGTGGAGGATGTCCCAGTCGACACTACATGTATGAAGACTTGGCATGAGGAGGATGTCTCGTTGGATAATACTCTAATGAAGACTTGGTGTGAAGACATTCCAGTCGACATGCATGTAAGAAGACTTGACAAGGACATCCCACTCGACACTACACGTATGAAGACTTGGTGTGAAGACATTCTAGTCGACATGCATGAAAGAAGACTTGGAAATGACATCTTATTCGACGCTACATTAGTACTTGGTGTGAAGACATTCGAGTTGACATGCATGTATGAAGACTTTGAATGGACACTCCAGTCGACACTAACTTAATGAGACTTGTTGTGGATCCCAAAAATTTGTATGGCTTGGGGCTTAATGTGAATCTCATTCCATGTGTGTAGCTTGAAATGTTTTGTGGATCCCAGACGCGTGTATGGCTTGGGGTTTATTGTGCATCCCATTCGACATCTACATGTGTGTAGCTTGAAACTTTTTGTGGATCCCAAACGCGTGTATAGCTTGAGGTTTAATGTGCATCCCATTCGACATCTAAATTTGTGTAGCTTGATACTTGTTGTGATACCAGAGCGTGTATAGCTTGAGGTTTGATGTGCATCCCATTCAAAATCTACATGTGTGTAGCTTAGGGCTTAAAGAGGAATCCAGTCGACACAATGCGTCCTTGACTTGGGACTAATTAATAATGACCTAGTTGACATCTCAACGTGTAATGTGGATCTCATTCGACCCTATACGCCTGTAGCTTGGGACTTATTATGAATGTCTCAGTTGACAGTACATCTTGAAGCTTGGAACTTGATGAGGATCCCAGTCGACACTACTATTTGAAGCTTGGCATTTAGCGAGGATACCAGTCGACACTACAAGTATGAAGTTTGGTACATATTTAAGATCTCATTCGAAAATGCATATATGGTGATTGTTGAATGGGATCCTTCCTTTTTTTTCCAATAATTTTCATAAACACTTATAATATCTTATCACACGGACCCATTCTCTGTTATGGGATAATCCCCATACAACATGTATGACTCCCTTAGTCTTTCGACCCATAGTATATGGATGATTCTGACCTTCATCAGGTCTAGTCGACCGTAGTCTCATGTACCTTTATTTGGAATAACGATGTAAAGGCTCTCTTGGACCTTCATCAGGTCTAATGAAGTGCAGTCTCACATAGACTTTCATTAAGTCTAGTAGAGTGAAGACTCCACTAGACCTCCATAAGGTCCATTCGACCATAAACCCTCACTGACCTTTGTCAAGTCTTGTAGAGTGAGGTTTGTAGAATGAGGAATGAAAATCCTCACTGACATTTGTCATGTCTTGTAGAGTGAGGAGTGACCCTCATAGACCTTCATTAATTCCAGTCGACATAAAACTCTCATTGACCTTCATCAGATCTAATAGAGTGAGGAGTGAAGGCCCCTCATTGACCTTCATCAGATCCATTCGACTGTAGTCTTGTGGACCTCCATCGGGTCCATTCAACTGTTGGTGTTTGCTAAGGTCCCAAGATCATAAAACAAGCATGAAACAAGTGTGCGAATACAACGAGGGAGTTGCGGAATACTCACATCGATAGGTTGAGCGATGCGCGAGGCAACAAAAACAACTTTTCTGCTCGGCAGTGGACTGTCACAGCTCACTATTTTTGGCGTCCTCCATGTTCAGTTTTTGAGCTCCTTCGTCAAGCTCCAAGCTTCGTCAAACGATTCCCGGCTCATGGGTGGACTTCCCTATCACCTTCGTATGACTTCTTAGTGTGCTAGCACTCCCGATTTTGCCACAAAATCACGACTCTAAGCTTTCATTTTCCTCTTGGCTCACGATAGTGAGCTGCCAAAACCAGTGAGAAAAAGCCCTCCATGGGCGAGAGAGAGAGAGATGAGAGGAAGAGAGAGTTGTGTGAGAGAGATGAAAAAGTGTAATAGATAAAATAATTTCTAAAATCCATTTACCATATACAACTTTTTGATTTAAAAAAGTCAAGCAATTAATGCTTTCCATCAACTCACATCACTTCCTATCAATCAATCAAGTTGTCAAGTCACATCACTCAAAGTGACAAGTGATTTGACGCTTGAAGTGACTAATGATTTGACGCTTGATTTGACTTGCGTGCCGCACTCGAATTCAAAATGCGAATGTGCTCGCAAATAATCTCGGGCTCGGGTTCGCTAATTCCAAATTAACGAATTTTTTGTTGCGTCGTAATTAAATAATTACGCCTAGCGAAATCATTATTCACGTCGCTAACGAATTAATTCTAAATTAATTCGTTCGACCGAATTAAAATCTAATTTTAATTCCGCATCGAAATCTAATTTCATTTAATATATCGAATATATTAATTTAATCTATTAATTCCAAATTAATCGTTATCTCTCTTTTTAATGATATTTTATCCCAGATAAAATATCTCCGCACTTAATCCCAGATTAATTTTCTCTCTCTTCTATTTAATCCCAGATTAATTTAGATTGCGAGTCATACCTCATCGGTGAATATTTTGGAAGCGACCCATGAGATCCCCGGATATGTTGGTAGTAAATTCAGTCGTCGGACTATCCGAACACGTAGGTACCTCGTACTACGTTTATACCGATTTAAAAGACAAGGTTGGCTTCTAGGAAAGCGCCATGCCTACCCAATTCTCTAGAAATATCCTTACAGGAATAAAGGATCTATATCAGGCGTAGTATACGTAGTATTGTGTATTTCGATATAGTATCGGATGATCACGTGCTAGGCCTAGGCTAGAATTGTGTCTGCCCCGTACGAAGCACATGTCGGATGTCTGGTGACTACTCTCTATATCGGATAAGCATGACCTTGTCATTTTTCCCCATGACTGCAGTACTTAAGAGTATTAGTACCGTATCCTATGTGACCATCATCTTCATATGACTGGAGTGAAACTTCCGTCTTGACATCACACCCAACACACTACGATTCTCAATATACCCAGCATAGGCGTACACAGAACCTGTTAAAGCCCTGGACGACTGCAACCAAAGTATATTGATTGTAGCAAGTATTAGCGGTGCAAGTCTCAGGTTAAGACCAAATACACCTACCCTGATTTCGGACTTCCATAGACACATAGTCATACTACCAATGGAATTCCAAGGGGTTCTATCCAGAGCGAATCTGTTTCCCGTACCATCGGTAAAATACAACCTCCTATTACACTTGCATGAGTATCCTATACCCAAATATATGAGAACTATGCCGTTGTGCCCTCACAACGCGCACAAGTGTAATACTAGTCTTTTACGTATTTATCGATGTCCAATCTCGATAATACTCTGACTAGGGATATTTAATGATTTATCCTTCGTGGACTGATACTGTCTTATATCATTCTCAATCCAGGAACAAATCAAAATGACCTCCTATCATTTATACATCTAGGTGATCTAATCACAAATTATAAGAGTGCAATCTCCTTTGTCACATAGTTAAGTTGTACAACAACACCATGATCTGTACAAATAGTGACGCTATGGGCATAATTGTCCAACAATCTCCCACTTGGCCTATAGCCAGTCACTCGAGTTCCTAACACCCGAACTATGTACGGTGGCTAAAATTGTTGAGAAATGCTTTCGTCAGCGGATTTGCATGATTATCGTCTGATGCGATTTATATGATCATCACATCGCCACAATGTATGATCCGAATGAATCAGATGAATAGTCAAAGTATTTATCTGGATCATTGATGAGACCATTAATTCTTTAGCATGTGCTGACGCCTAGCTCAGCTGCTAACAGAACTATATCTAATCTAATTAGATTTGTTTATCGACCCAGAAGGCTTCTATTGCCGCCTCAGCTGCAGCAATAACCCGCATTTGTTGTTTATTCGGTAACAGTATCTTGCTTGGAAGATTTCCAGCTCACTGTTCCGTTATTCAAATTTTATAGTACTTAATGCGACTTATAGTCGTTTTATCGGTTTATGAAACTTGCTACAGTGATCTCAGTCACTTCAAGTTCTCATTCTCCATAGACTAAGACAGCATCATTAGTTCTCTAAGATACTAACGGATGTTCTTAACATCAATCCAGTGACTATCACTTGGATTGGCCTGATTGTGACTCCATATGCTCAAAGCGTATGAGACAACAGATCACGTACATCTTTCAATGTCCGAGTTCTCGGAGAGTTTCAACAACTTTAAATCTTTCCCAGAAGATCTTTATTCCTAGAATAAAGGTTGTTTCTCCCAAGAATTCCACGGAGAATTTTCTCGAAAGCCAAGCTTTCACCGATAGTTTTATGGGAATATCATTTCCAAGAAATGACATATTATCATTATTTATAGGGCATTATTGTCAGTGCGCTCCCACTAACCTCCTTGTATACACAAAAATCATTTCATTTTGAATTAAATCATAAACCATTATGATTACATCAAAATGATAATTCCAAGAACCTATGCTTTCTTCAATCCAAACATGGATCGAATAACCCGCAAACCTTGTTTGCTAGTTATTGTACGACAAAACCGTCAGGATGTTGTAAACATCCTCCAAAAGGTTTCCTTTTCAGGAAAGCGATATTCCCGTTAAGATGACATATTTCATAAATGAAACACGCAGCTTTAGCAAGCATTATCCAAATGGATTTACCGTGGCAACAGGTAAAGGATTGAATCGTAATCAACACAATGTTGATTACGATACCTTTCTGCTAAAAGCCTAGCTTTACACGTTGGTATGTTGCCATCCATGTACGTCGTCCTTGAAGACTTATAAGTACCAATAGGCACAATGCCTTGCGGTAAATCAACTAGTATCCAAACTTGTTGATATACATGGAATCCAATTCGGATCATATGGCATTTTGCCATAATAGGGAGTCGATACCTTGTATCACTTCCTCATACGTAGTCAGTTGATGTTCCTCAATAAGATTGACATCTTTATGAGGTGAGATCAGAAATCCATACCCAGGTTGTTTTCTGACTCTCTCCGACCCACGCAGTTCTTGTGTATTCGAAGATTATTGGAATAGTTTCATCCTTGATGAACTATTTCTGTTCCATTTAGGATCTGGTGCCTGGAATAATATTACTCTGATTTTCATCGAGTTTTACTATCCTCCCACTTACCATTGCATATCGGTATTCCTCTCAGGAAAAACGCATGGTGAGCAACAATTACATTGTTCTCATGTGAGTTGTATAAGTACTATACTTTGGTTTCCCTAGGATAACCTACAATTGGCACTTATCCAATTTGGGTTCTAGTTTGATATCATCCAAACATATGCCTAGCATACCCAAATTATCAGGAATGTGAAACCCGGTTTCTTTCCTGTTCATATCTAATATGAAGTCTGTCAAACAGATTATTATGGAACCTTATTCAAAATAATTTCTTGCACTATTTAAAGCCTATCCGTTGAAGGAAATGGTAGCTTAGAGCAACTCATGATAACCTTATCATGTCCAACAAAATTCGGTTTCTCCGGTCAGACACACCGTCAAACTGACGTGTTCTGGGATGAGTCCTCTTTGAAAGAATACTATACTCTTTCAAGTATATTAGAAACTTATTGCTTAAGTATTTTCCATTACGGTCTTACCGTGACAATTTAATACTTTAGCCGATATGTTTGTCTATTTCGTGTCGAAACTTAAAAGTTTCTGATTTGTGTTTATAAAGAAACACATAACCATAACGTGATGCCACATCCGTAAAGGTCACAAAATATTCATATCCACATCTAGCCTAGCTAGAAAGGGCCACTTGCTTCACTATGAACTAGGGCTAACAGATCGGTGGCATATGCACTTTTACCAAGTAAATAGTGTTATAGGTGTTGGACAGTTATGACCCATAGCGTCACTATTTGTACAGATCATGGTGTTGTTGTAAAAATTAACTATGTGACAAGGAGATTGCACTCTAATCATTTGTGATTAGATCACCTAGATGTATAAATGATAGGAGGTCCCTATGATTAGTTCCTGGATTGAGATGATATGAGACAATATCAGTCCTCGAAGGATTAATCATTAAATATCCCTAGTCGTAGTATTATCGAGACTGGACATCGATAATGCGGAATAGACTAGTATTACACTTGTGCGTGTTATGTGAGATCATAACGGCATAGTTCTCATATATTTGGGTATAGGATACTCATGCAAGAGTAATAGGAGGTTGTGTTTTACCGATGGTACGGAAAACAGCTTCGCTCTGGATAGACCCCTCAAAATTCCATTGGTAGTATGACTATGTGTCTATGGAAGTCCGAAATAATGTAGGTGTATTTGGTCTTAACCTGAGACTTGCATCGCTAATACTTGCGACAATCGGTATGCTTTAGTTTTGGTCGTCCAGGGCTTTAACAAGTTCTGTGTACGCCTCTGCTATGTATATCGAGAATCGTAGTGTATTGGGTGTGATGTCAAGACGGAAGTATCACTCCAGTCAAAGTGGAGATGATGTCACGTAGGATACGGTACTAGTGCTCTTAAGTACTGCAGTCATCGGGATGTTATGACTAGGTCATGTATATCCGATTATAGAGACTAGTTACCAGAAATCCGACATGTGCTTCGTACGGGGCAGACACAGTTCCAGCCCCAGGCCTAGCACGTGACATTAGATACTGGATCGCAATACGAAATACTATGTATACTATGCCTGACATAGATTATATATTCCAGTAAGAATATTTCTAAAGAATTGGGTAGGCACGGTGCTTGCTAGAAGCCAACCATGTCTTGTAAATCGGTAAGCACGTGGTACGAGGTACGCACGTATTCGGATAATCTGATGACCGTATTTACTACCAACATATCCAGGGATCTCTTGGGTCGCTTCCAAAGATTCACCGATGACAGTTGATTTAATTAGAATTAATCTAGGATTAATTAAGAGAGAGAATTAATCTGAGATTAATTAAGAGAGAAAATTAATCTGTGATTAATTGAGGTATTATTTAATCTAGGATTAAATGTGTTTGGAAGAGAGAGAACGTGATTAATTGGATTAATCGGGAATTAACGGTAGAATAAATTATAGTTAAATTTGATTTTTCTATTTAATTTATTCGTATGGGCTAAAATTAATATATCGGATATATTAAAATGAATTAGATTTCATTACGAAATTAAAGTTGGACTTTAATACGAACGAACGAATTAATTTAGAATTAATTCGTAAACGACATTCGTATATATTTGCGAGCGGGCATCGTTATTTAATTAAATTAGATATAATTATTTAGCGACGAAAGTTCGTTTAATCGGATTAAACGGAACCGAGCCGCGACAAATGTTCGTAGAGACATTTTGAGTTTTGAATTCAAAATGGTGGGGGCCACTTCACACATGTCACACATGTGAAGTGGTGGTTGGAAAGTGGTTTGCATTTATGCCAAAACCACTTACTTTCCAACTACTTGGTTTAGGTGAAACCAAATTACCCCAACTACATGGTTTTGGTAAAAAGGGTAAAAACCCTTTAACAAAACCCTAGCTCTCTCTCTTCACACTTATGCATCACACTTGACACACTTGGAACAATAATTGGAAACCCTAATACTCTTCCATTTGGGCGTGAATATGCCTTCTCCCTCTCTTTGATTTTATGGCAAAATCAACAAGCTAGTACTTGGAGAAATCAACTAAGGTGATAAGGGAAACTACTTCAAGAGTTGGAATCATCACTTAAAGCTTGGAATCAACAAAGGAAGGATCTGGAGATCTTCAACTCAAAGCTTGGAATCAACAAAGGAAGCATATTGGATCTTGGATCTTCTTCTCAAAATTTAAAAGCTCAAATCCATTCATGTAAGTAATTCCGCAACTTATTTTGAATTTATGAACATTTTCATGCTTATTAGATCCTTGGCATGTTCTAGGAACACTAACAATGGTATCAGAGTCAATTTTAAGCATGAAAATTTTAGGGTTCATGAGACTAAAATTTGGGGCTTTTATGTTTTGAGCATGATTTCTTGAAATTGATGATTTGAGCATGCTTACAATATGATAACTTAGAGTTATGCATGATTAGATTTGAGAAAAATCAAAAGAATCAAAAGTTAAAAAATTCCTTATATGGCCGAATTTGACAGTGAATAAACTGCAGATTTTTTGATTTTTTGAAGCATATTGGATGTGTTTACATGCTAGTTTAAATGTTGATTGTTGGTTTGATTGGATTAGAATTAAAGTCAATTATGTTTATGTTAAAATCAAAGAGCATGTTGAGCATGAAATGATGAATTTTGGATTCAATTTGTGTCAAGCATGAAATGATAATTTTTTGGCTTAAATTTGTGTTGAGCATGAATTTATGGATTAAGCATGATTAATTAAGTTAATTGGTATTTTGGAAATATTGAATTTAATTAATTAATTATGGCTAATACACTTTAATTAAAATAATTGTAATATTTGAATATTATAATTATGTTAATAAGCCTTTAATTATTAATTGGGTAAAAGTGTGTATTTGGACTTAATGGGCTTGGTTGACTAAGTTTGGTTTTGGACTTTTGGATTGGATCCAATTGGGCCCAACCAATTCCATAAAGTCCAAATACACCACTTGGCCCTTTAAAGAATTTAATTGGGCCTAAATTAATTTGTAGGCAATAGGGTGATTCCTATTGGGCCTTGGCATTTTGGGTTTGATCCATTATGGCCAAAGCCCATGCCTTAAGAATTAATTAAAAGCCCATTGGACTTTAATTAAAATGACATTGGATGTTATTGGGCCTTTGAGACCCATTGAGATTGGATTTGGAATCCAAGTCTTTGAGGCTTGTAAATAAGTGTAATATTTAATTTGGAATTAAATTGGAATTAGTATTGAATACAAATAAATTGGATTTAAAGTTGTAGTTCAATATAATTCAAAATACTTACTTTGAGTATTTATTCATAAACGAGTTTGACTCACGCAAATCAAATCGTTGTATGAACATTATATGGTCATTAATTCAAAGATTAATTAATTGGATTAGATTGATTGAATAACATGATTTGTATGAATACATGAATGTGTTGTATGAATAATGTATATCAGATGGATATTAGAAGGGCAAAGGCAGTTTTGGAAATTGTTGTAATAAGTTTAGAATTTAATAAATTGGACCTACGTGTCTAGCCTTTTATCTCCTTTCTCATTGTATTTCTCTTCTCACCTATTCCCCTCAATGTAAATGAGGTTTCTTTATTGTATTTTGTAATGGGTAGAAGTTAGAATAGTTCTAGCCGGGAAGAAAAAAAAGTGATTTGTTCTAGGAACAATTTGTGACATATCCATCCGTATATCATTATTAATTTATTTATTTATACTCGCTTTATTATGTATTTAGAATGCATGTTTAAGGTGTATGATGATGAGACCTTAACAAAGATAATAAATTGGTTGCCAATTTGCACTCGAAAAAACCTCAAAACATATTAAGTGTTTTTCCTTCCGTTGAGTGATTCTTACTCAAGAAAATCCAAAGTTGCATTGGTTTGTTGGCCAAAGTCAAGACCTTTGTCAATTGCGGATGTGTTTGAATCATGAGAGTTTTGTTCCATATCGGTGTCTTGTCCAAGTCGTGATTTTTGGGCCAAAGTCAAGATCACTTCTTGTCCATCGACATTGATTACGAAGCTTTCCATATCAATGGGTTTCGCTTAACTGGGATCATTAAGTTTGTTGTGCCAAGCCAAGGCTTAGTTGATTCAGAGGAAAAAGGTTAGGTAATATATTTGATATATAGGCATATATAAGATATATGTTTCGTCGGACTTGGATGTCCACCTACTGGATCTAGGAATTAGATGAGATCCAATTGATCTTAGAGATCTACCTAGTTAAGTATCATACAATTTGTTGGCCAAAGTCAAAATTGTGTGCTATTTAACGGGATCCTAGCCTACTAGGAAACTAGGTTTCCCGAGTACTCCACAGAGGGTTAGAGACTCGCCGAAAAATAGTGGGAGGCAAGTATTAGATTTGCAATATTCATTAGTTACTTTGCCACATACACGCTCAATCAAACATCATTCGTCAATAAAATTAAATGTTAGTTGGAACTAATATTTAATAGTTGTTTTAATTAACAGTTAGACTGTATTCAAACTACTTCATTTATAGTTGATTATATAATTGGATTATAGAATCAATATTATATTTCAATTTTACTCTCTTAAATTATAGTTGATTATACAATTGGATTATAGTAATCAATATATTTGGATTTTACCAATCATTTATAATGATTAAATAATTGGATTATAGTAATCAATATATATTTGATTTTAACCAATAAAATTGTAATAAGTTATATAGTTAGACTATAGTAATCATTACATTAGACTGTACTGAAATCGTTGATTAAATAGTTGGACTATTAGAATCAAGATTAAATTGAAAGATTAGTGTTTAAAACATTATCCTAGGGAAAATGTGTTTGGACGGCTTTAATTTTCAAATTGGGAATAAATTTCAGGATAGTCTGAAACTAATAGTTACTTTATTTGATAAAATAACATATTAGGCCTAAGCCCAGAGTTAAGCAAATAGTAGAGCTGATCTTTGGAAGATTCATGTGATGATAACTTAGTGCTTAATTCATTATACTTGTCATAATGACTCCTTAATTTCTTAATCAGAACTAAGGATTAGATCCTTAAAGTATGATAATGAAATGAAGGATCTTCATAGATCTATTATTAGATCTTAGAAGTATTAAATTGCAATAAACACCTCTTGGAGAGTTAATAACTATTATCAAGGAGACCAAAGTCAAAGTTTGCAATAAGGGCAAGTAGCGCAAGGCGCATCTTACTTCGATATTCTAGAAGGCCAAGGCTTGGCCAAAGACTTCTGGAATGTGTGAAAAGGGCAAAGGCAAAATCATTATAATCTTCTAGTAAAATAAAGGACATATCCCAAGATGTCTGCCTAAATTGTGGCAAACGGGGTCATTGAAGCGTGACTGCCGTATGGACAAAGCAGACATGAAGGAATTGAAGACGAGCAAGGCTCTGACTTCAAATATGTTTGTCAAACATTATGTTCACTACTAGTATTAAAATTAGATTTTGAATACTTAGTGTGGTACATAAAATATATGTATTGATGTTCAAAATCTGTTTTGAACAGGATACTGACATCATTTGAGATTAATCTGCGAATCCGAAACGGGACGACAGTCGCTGTTTCAACCGTAGATATCTAAGTTTAGGAACTACCCTTCGGGTATATACTTAAATTAGGAAACTGTTAAAATATAACTAGTTTGACTAGAAATAATATCTCTATATCGTGTATAACTCGTTGCGAGTATACCTTTATATTCTAGAACACTAAAGTGTTTTATTTTATAAAGATGATATGAGATAAACACATTAGATGTGGAACAAAAGTATTTATATTTTGAATATAAATAAATCTCAAACATATAACATGACAAACAAGTAGCTCAAACTGATTTGATCAGATAAGACTTATTTGTGGCAGTGTTGTCTGGGACACATTAAACAAGACTCGTATATCCACACTTTGAAGAGTGGATACTAGGACGGATTTTTGATTCCATTCAAATGAAGTCTACGAATCTAGTTTATTAGGCAAAGTGCCTAAAACACCTTTACTTGGTAGAAGTATAAATGGCCACGATGATTATTAGCCTCGTTCATAGTGACGTAAGTGGGCCCATATCTAGCTAGGCTAAATATGGAAATAAATGTTTCGTGACCTTTGCAGATGTGGCATCTCGTTATGGTTATGTGTTTCTTATGAAGCACGAATCGGAAACTTTTAGAGTTTCGACACGAAGTAGACAAATAGATCGGCTAAAGTATTAAAACATCACGGTTTGACCATGATGAAAATACTAAGCCAATAAGTTTCTCATATACTTGAAAGAGTATAGTATTCTTTCAATGAGGACTCCTCCTGGAACACGTTAATTTGACGATGTGTCCGAACGAGAGAAACCGAATTTTGTTGGACATGATAAGGTTAATCATGAGTCGCTCTGAGCTACCATTTTCCTTCAAAAGGGATAAGCATTAACAGTGCAATACTTATTTGAATAAGGTTCCATAAAAATCTGTTGACAATTTCATATTAGATATAAACAGGAAAGAAACTGGGCTTTCTCACTCCTGATGATTGGGAATGCTAGGCATACGTTTGGATGATACCAAACTAGAACCCAAATTGGATAAGTGCCTAATATATAATTGGTTATCCTAAGGAACCAAAGTATAGTACTTATACAACTCACTAGAGAACAATGTAATTGTTGCTAATCTTGCGGTTTTCCTAAGAGGAATACCGGTATGCAGTGGTAAGTGGAGGATAGTAAAACTCGATGAAAATCGGAGTAATACTGTTCAAGGCACCTAGTCCTTAATGGAACACAAACAGTTCATCAAGGATGAAACTGTACCAGTAATCTTCGAATACACAAGAACCGCGTAGGTCGGAGAGAGTCAGAAAACAACCTGGGGTATGGGTTTCTGATCTCACCTCATAAAATGTCAATCTTATTGAGGAATACGAACTGACTACGTATAAGGAAGTGATACAAGGTATCGACTCCCTATTATGGCAAAGTGCCATGAGTCCAAAATGGATTCCATATATAACAACTACGTTTGGACACTAGTTGTTGTACTGACTGGCGTAAACACACACGTATAACGCAAGCGCACGTATCGTTCAAGTAGCATAAAAATATCGATCCCACGAGGACTTAATTCTACTATTGTTATTAATTATTGAATCTATTTATTTACAGATATCTAATTAAATGAAGAAGAGAATGATTGTTTGATTGGTTGAAAGTGGTTTTACAAATTAAATAAATAAATAAAAAGACAAAAGAAAATACTAAGGAAAATAACAAAAGACACAAAGATCTAGGGTTGTGAATCATTCTAATATCTTTAAAAGATGAAGTGATTATTTTATGTTTGTGTAATAAATCAGTTTACTAACCTGGAACACTAAATTATGCAAAAGCCTCTGTCGATGGTCAGACGCAAATACCCAGTTTAACCCAATTGAACCATATGTCTATGTCAACCAAATTATCTGGATTCATTAAGTTTAAGTTCCAATTATGGCCCCCTACCCGCCTGACAGGTATATGTCTATCCTGTAAGAAATCTATTAAAGGGTTATCTATCCTCAAGGAAGATCGTGGGCTATTAAGTCTAAGGCTGGATGAAACCTAAAATCCCTATGTCTAGTTCATTTTAGATTTACCACATCAATCTTATTGGTGATCAGACAACAAGAAGCATTAAGCTTAAGACTTAATAAGTAAACCTTAAAATTACCCAAACTATAAAATAACCCCTTATAAACCGGTGATATTAGAATTCATCACAACCCCAGATAACTAACACATAACTAGGGCTAGTAAAAACTTAAAATAAGACATAAAGTAAAAGCTGAAAAGTAAATTGCTAAAAAGTAAATGCTGAAAGTTAATTGCTGAAAAGTAAATAAAGTAAAATTACAATAAAAGAAAATGCTGAGGTAAAATGATCCACTTTTATTACTTCTATTTTAGATATCTCCCTTAATATAATATATTAACTTTGCATGATAATTACCAACCAACCATATAGGCGGTATCCAGATTAAGTCAAATTAATAATTAATTACCAACTGACCAATCAGGCGGTATCCAGTTTAGTAGGTTAAAACCAATTTAAATAATTACCAACCGACCAATATGGCGGTATCCTCGTTAAGTCAGTTTTTTAACTAGTTTATATATTATAATTAAGGGAGATTAATCTAAATATTAGTAATAAAAGTTTTACCTTTACCCCAACAAAAGGGGAGTTACCTCCTCATTACTGAAAAGTAAAAACTGAAAATTAAAGAAAGAAAAGTACTGTGCGTAAAAGTAAATTACGGAAAGTAAAAACTGGAAAGTAAAGAAAGAAAGTGCGCGAAAGCGGAAATTAATTACTAAAAGCTATAAATAAACAAACAAGATACAATCTTCTTAGTATTCTTAAGGAATTCCTTAGAAGAAGTATGAATTTTACAAATGAAATTGCTTGGTATTAATAGGCAAAATTTTGCCTCCATCAAATCATCCACCAAATCATTATTAATTGCTCCGCTAATTGCTCCACTAATTGCTCCACCAAATCCATTATTAATTGCTCCACTAATCTCTTATCATGTTTGGTGATGATTTGATAATTTTTATTATTTATTTATTAATTTATTTTTTGCTTTGAAAATGATTGAAAGTGACTTCAATAATTACACACTACACACTTCTGGATGGTTCCTCAATTTCGGGCATGAAATCTTCAGATTTCGAAATTATTTTGCCTTTAAAAGTTGTAGATCTTTGAGTCTTCTTTAATCTGGAACTTGAATCAGCTCAATCCAATATCTGAGTAAAACGTTATGCCCAAAATACGACAGATGCGTAAAACTGGAATTTCAAAAACTGCACTTCGTCAAAACGCCCTTTCAAGTTTCCAATCTCCAAAATTAATATATCAGGTCCAATAATTGCCCTTATTTGACCCATATTCATCCTAAATGATTTCATTGAGACCCGATATTATTTTATCTGCAAAATAAACTAAAACACATCAAAACATTCATCAAACCCGAGAAACTAAACAAAATATTAAGTTAAAGGGGCAATAAATATTGATATATTTTCCGCTCATCATGTACCACAAGGCATTGTGCCTATTGGTACTATATAAGTCTTCAAGGAAGACATACATGGAAGGCAACCTACCAACGTACTATGCTAGGCTTGTAGCGAAAAGGTATCGTTATCAACATTGTGTTGATTACAACGAAATCTTTATCTGTTGCCACGTTAAATCCATTTGGATAATGCTTGCTGATGCTGCATGTTTCATTCATGAAATATGGCAGCTGAACGTCAAAATCGAATCCTTAAACAGAAACCTCTTTGGAGGATGTTTACAACATCCTGACGATTTTGTCGTATCAAAACTAGCAAACAAGGTTTGCAGGTTATTCGATCCATGTATGGATTGAAGTAAGCATTGGGTTCTTGGAACTATCGTTTTGATGTAATCATAATGGTGTATGATTTGATTCAAAACAAATATGATTCTTGTGTATATAAGGAGATTAGTGGGAGCATTGACAATGATGTCCTAAATAATGATGATATGTCATTTATTGGAAATGATATTCCCATATAACAATCGGTGAAAGCTTGGCTTTCATGAAAATTCTCCGTAGAATTCTTGGGAGAAACAACCTTTATTTTTAGAATAAAGATCTACTGGGATAGATTTAAAGTTGTTAACAATCACTAAGAACTCGTACATTAAAATAAATGTACGTGACCTGGTGTCTCATATGTTTTGAGCATATGGAGTCACAAACAGGTCAATCCAAGTGATAGTCACTGGATTGATATTAAGAACATCCATTAGTATCTTCGAGAACTAAGGATGATGTCTTATACTATGGAGATGGAAAACTTGAAGTGACTGGGATCACTGTAGCAAGTTTCCTAACCGATAAAACGACTTAAGTCGCTAAACGATACTATACAGTTTGAATAACGGAACAGTGACCTGAAAATATTCCAAGCAAGATACAGTTACTGAATAAACAACAAATACGGGTTATTGCTGCAGCTGAGGCAGCAATAGAAGCCATCTGGGTCCATATCAAATCTAATTAGATTAGATATAGTTCTGTTAGCAGCTGAGCTAGGCGTCAGCACAGGCTAAAGAATTAATGGTCTCATCAACGATCCAGATATATACTTCAACTATTCATCTGATTCATTCGGATCATACATCGTGGCAATGCGATGATCGAATAAATCGCATCAGACGATAATCATACAAATCTGCTGACGAAAGCCTTTCCTCAGCAATTTGAGTGAACCGTACATAGTTCGGGTGTAAGACAATCGAGTGACTGGCTATAGGCCAAGTGGGAGATTGTTGGACAGTTTTGACCCATAGCGTCACTATTTGTACAGATCATGGTGTTGTTGTACAAATTAACTATGTGACAAGGAGATTGCACTCTAATCATTTGTGATTAGATCACCTAGATGTATAAATGATAGGAGGTCCCTATGATTAGTTCCTGGATTGAGATGATATGAGACAGTATCAGTCCTCGAAGGATTAATCATTAAATATCCCTAGTCGTAGTATTATCGAGACTGGACATCGATAATGCGGAATAGACTAGTATTACACTTGTGCGTGTTATGTGAGATCATAACAGCATAGTTCTCATATATTTGGGTATAGGATACTCATGCAAGTGTAATAGGATGTTGTATTTTACCGATGGTACGGAAAACAGCTTCGCTCTGGATAGACCCCTCGGAATTCCATTGGTAGTATGACTATGTGTCTATGGAAGTCCGAAATCAGGGTAGGTGTATTTGGTCTTAACCTGAGACTTACATCGCTAATACTTGCGACAATCGGTATGCTTTAGTTTTGGTCGTCCAGGGCTTTAACAGGTTCTGTGTACACCTCTGTTAGGTATATCGAGAATCGTAGTGTATTGGGTGTGATGTCAAGACGGAAGTATCACTCCAGTCATAGTGGAGATGATGTCACGCAGGATACGGTACTAGTGCTCTTAAGTACTGCAGTCATCGAGATGTTATGACTAGGTCATGTATATCCGATTATAGAGACTAGTTACCAGAAATCCGACATGTGCTTCGTACGGGGCAGACACAGTTCCAGCCCCAGGCCTAGCACGTGACATTAGATACTGGATCGCAATACGCAATACTACGTATACTACGCCTGACATAGATTATATATTCCAGTAAGAATATTTCTGGAGAATTGGGTAGGCACGGTGCTTTGCTAGAAGCCAAGCATGTCTTGTAAATCGGTAAGCACGTGGTACGAGGTATGCACGTATTCGGATAATCCGATGATCGTATTTACTACCAACATATCCAGGGATCTCTTGGGTCGCTTCCCAAAGATTCACCGATGACAGTTGATTTAATTAGAATTAATCTGGGATTAATTAAGAGAGATAATTAATCTGGGATTATTTAAGAGAGAGAAAATTAATCTGGGATTAATTGAGGTATTATTTAATCTAGGATTAAATGTGTTCGGAAGAGAGAGAACGCGATTAATTTGGAATTAATCGGTAGAATAAATTTAATAGTTAAATTTGATTTTTCTATTTAATTTATTCGTATGGGCTAAAATTAATATATCGGATATATTAAAATGAATTAGATTTCATTACGAAATTAAAGTTGGACTTTAATACGAACGAACGAATTAATTTAGAATTAATCCGTAAACGACATTCGTAATATATTTGCGAGGCATCGTTATTTAATTAAATTAGATTTAATTATTTAGCGACGAAAGTTCGTTTAATCGGATTAAACGGAACCGAGCCGCGGCAAATGTTCGTAGAGACATTTTGAGTTTTGAATTCAAAATGGTGGGGCCCACTTCACACATGTCACACACGTGAAGTGGTGTTGGAAAGTGGTTAGCATTTATTCCAAAACCACTTACTTTCCAACTACTTGGTTTATGTGAAACCAAATTACCCCAACTACATGGTTTTGGTGAAAAGGGTAAAAACCCTTTAACAAAACCCTAGCTCTCTCTCTTCACACTTATGCATCACACTTGACACACTTGGAACAATAATTGGAAACCCTAATACTCTTCCATTTGGGCGTGAATATGCCTTCTCCCTCTCTTTGATTTTGTGGCAAAATCAACAAAGCTAGTACTTGGAGAAATCAACTAAGGTGATAGGGAAACTACTTCAAGAGTTGGAATCATCACTTAAAGCTTGGAATCAACAAAGGAAGGATCTTGGAGATCTTCAACTCAAAGCTTGGAATCAACAAAGGAAGCATCTTGGATCTTGGATCTTTTTCTCAAAATTTAAAAGCTCAAATCCATTCAATGTAAGTAATTCCGCAACTTATTTTGAATTTATGAACATGTTTTCATGCTTATTAGATCCTTGGCATGTTCTAGGAACACTAACAATAGACACTTTGCCCAATAAACTAGATTCGTAGAATTTATTTGAATGTTATCAAATTAGTCCTAGTACCCACTCTTCGAAAGTGTGGATATACGATTCTTGTTTAATTGTGTCCCAGACAACAATGCCACATTTAAGTTTCATCAAATCAAATCAGTTTGAGCTATTGTTTGTCATGTGATACCTTTGAGAGTTTATTTATATTCAAAATATAAATGCTGTTATTCACATCTAATGTGTTTATCTCAATATCATCTTTATATAATGAAACACTTTAGTGTCCTAGAATATAAAGGTATATCCGCAACGAATAATACACTGATATAAAGATAATGTTCCTAGTCAAACTAGTTACATTATAACAGTTTCCAAATTTAGGTACACACCCGAAGGGTAGTTCCTAAATTTTGGTTTCTACGGCTAAAATAGCGACTTTCGTCCCGTTTTCCAATCGCATATTAATCTCAATTGAAGTCAGTATCCTGTTTAAAACAGATTCTGAACATCAATATATATTTATGTATCACACTAAGTATTTAAAATCCAGTTTTAATACTAGTAGTGAACATAATTATAACAACATATTTGAAGTCAGAGCATTGCTCGTCTTCAATTCCTTCATGTATGCTTTGTCCAAACGGCACTCACGCTTCCGCGATCTTGTTTGCCACAATTTAGGCAGACATTTTGGGATATGTCCTTTATCTTCCCAGAAGATTATAATGAATTTTCCTTTGCCCTTTTCAACACTCTAGAAGCCTTTGGCCAAGCCTCGGGTTTCTAGAATATCGAAGTAAGGTGAGACTTGCGCTACTTGCCTTATTGCAAATTTTGACTTTGTCTCCTTGAGAATAATCATTAACTCTCCAAGAGTTATGTATTGCAATATTTAGTACTTCTAAGATCTAATTATAGATTTATGAAGATCCTTCAATTTCAGTATCATACTTTAAGGATCTAATCCTTAGTTCTGATTCAGAAATTAAGTAGTCTACTGCGACAAGCTAAATGGATTAAGCACTAAAGTTATCATTACATAAATCTTCCAAAGATTATGCTCTACTATTTGCTTAACTCCGGGCTTAGGCATAATATAATATTCTATCAAATAAAGTAACTTATTATTTTCCAGGACCATCCTGAAATTTTATTCCCAATTTGAAAATTAAACAATTTAAACACATTTTCCCTAGGATTATGTTTTAAATGTCAATCTTTCAATTTTATCTTGATTTTGATAGTCCAACTATTTAATCAACGATTTATGTACTATTTAATATAATGATTACTATAGTCCAACTATATAATCAACTATACTTAAATAGATTAAAATCAATTATATTGATTACTATAATCCAATTATAAAATCAACTATAAATGAATCATTTGAATACAGTTTAACTGTTAATTAAAACAACGTTTAAATATTAGTCCAACTAACATTCAATATAATTGACGAATGATATTTGTTTAAGCGCGTATGGCAAGTAATTAAATGAATATTGCAAATTCAATTCTTGCCTCCCATTATTTTTCGACGAGCCTCTAACCCTCTGTCGAGTACTCGGGAAACCGTGTTTCCTAGTGGGCTAGGATCCCGTTAAATATCACACAATCTTGACTTTGGCCAATAAATTATATGATAATTAACTAGGTAGATCTCTAAGATCAATTAGATCCAATCCAATTCCTAGATCCAGTAGGGGACATCCAAGTCCGAAACATATATCTTATATATGCCAATACATCCAATGTATTACCTAACATTTTTCCTCTGAATCAACTAAGCCTTGGCTTTGGCACAACAAACTTAGTGATCCCAGTCAAGCTAACCAATAGACCATGGAAAGCTTCGTAATTAATGTCGATGGACAAGAAATGGTCTTGACTTTGGCCAACAAACCACAACTTGGACAAGACACCAATATGGAACAAAGCTCTCGTGATTCAAACACATCTTCGACGGACAAAGGCCTTGACTTTGGCCAACAAGCCAATGCCAGTCTCAGATCTTGAGTAAGAATCACTCAATGGAAGGAAAGACACTTAATATTTTGTGAGGGTTTTTCTCGTGCAAATTGGCAACCAATTTATTATCTTAGTTAAGGTTTCATCATCATACACCTTAAACATGCATTCTAAACACATAATAAAGCGCGTATAATAAAATAATAATGATATGCGGATGGATACTTTACACATTAATCCTAGATCAAATCTCTCCCTTTCTCTCTCCCGCTAGCACATGTATCACTTTTACCTGTTGCATTACACTTCTAAAGAAACCTCATTTACATTGAGGGGAATAGGTGAGAAGAGAATACAAAGAATATGGAGGTATAAGGCTGGACACGCATGTCCAATTAATAAATCAAATTTATTACAACAATTTCTAAAATTGTCCCACCCATCTAATATCCATCCGATATACATTATTCATGCATCGTAACCATGTATTCACACAAGCATGTTATCAATCAATCTAATCAAATTAATTAATCTGATAATTAGTGATCATCCAATGTTCAAACAACAATTTGATTTTGCTCGAGTCAAACTCGTTTTGCGAATAAGTACTCAAAGTATGAATTCTCGAATTAAATTAAACTACAACATTAAATCCAATTTAATATGTATTTAATACTAATTCGCTATTTAATTCCAAATTAAATACTACACTTTATTAACGAACCTATACAACTTAAATTCCAAATTTAATCGTTACGTGTCTCAAAGCCCGATTAACGTCCAACATCAATTTAATTAAAGTCCAATGGGCTTTTAATTAATTTCTTTAAGGCGTGGACTTTTGGTCAACTCAGGTCGAACCCAATAACCAATGTCCAATCCGAGAGTTACCCCATAAGCCTAGAAATCAATTTCGGCCCATTAGGCCCAATTAAACTTTAAAGGTCCATTAGTCGCATTTGGGCTTTATGGAAGCGGTTTTGGGCCCAATTGGATCCAACCAATTTAGCTTAAACCCATTTTAGTACAACCAAGCCCAATAAGCCCAATTACAACATAACAAGCCCAAATCCAATATTAAGGCCCAATTTAATTAAATTCCAAAAATCCAATTTCTTAATTTAATTAAACAAAGTGCATAACATAATTAATTACCCAATTAACATTTCTAAAACATCAATTAGCGTAATTAATCATGCTTATCTACAACAAAACATGTCCAACACATTTCATCAAAAATCAAACCCATTTACATGCTATATCATTCTCGGCAATTTGGACAATTTATGTCTGATTCGGTTTCAATCCAATTAAATCCACAATCGACATTAAATCAATATACCCTACATGATTCTAACTCATCCAATGATTAAAATCAAATTCACCAAGACTATAGGGCTTCTCAAACTCTCGGCAATGTGGATTTTATCAAATTAATTCCGAATTCAATCCAATCAAATCCTAAATGAATTTTCCCAATTATTTTTCAAGTCATCCAATGAATCAAAAAACAAAATTCCAAGACATTTGGCATCATCAACCATTCGACCAACACATCCAATTTTAGGGAAAATTGTTCCAAATCAATTTTCTTGAAATTGATCAAATCAAACTTCAATTAAACATGTATTAAGCATACTCAAACATCCAATTCATCCAAATCATGCTCAAAAACATTTCACCCAAATTTTAAGCCCTAAACAATTTCATGCTTAACCTTGCTCTGATACCATTGTTGGTGTTTGCTAAGGTCCCAAGATCATAAAACAAGCATGAAACAAGTGTGCGAATACAACGAGGGAGTTGCAGAATACTCACATCGATTGGTTGAGCGACGCGTGAGGCAACAAAAAAACCTTTTCTGCTCGGCAGTGGACTGTCAAAGCTCATTGTTTTTGGCGTCCTCCATGTTCGGTTTTTGAGCTCCTTCGTCAAGCTCCAAGCTTCGTCAAACGATTCACGGCTCATGGGTGGACTTCCCTATCACCTTCGCATGACTTCGTAGTGTGCTATTACTCCCGATTTTTCCACAAAATTGCGACTCTAAGCTTCCATTTTCCTCTTGGCTCACGGCAGTGAGCTGCCAAAACCAGTGAGAAAAAGCCCTCAATGGGCGAGAGAGGGAGAGATGAAAGGAAGAGAGAGTTGTGTGAGAGAGATGAAAAAGTGTAATAGATAAAATGATTTCTAAAATCCATTTACCATATACAACTTTTTGATTTAAAAAAAGTCAAGCAATTAATGCTTTCCATCAACTCACATCACTTCCTATCAATCAATCAAGTTGTCAAGTCACATCACTCAAAGTGACAAGTGATTTGACGCTTGAAGTGACTGACGATTTGACGTTTGATTTGACTTACGTGCCGCACTCGAATTCAAAATGCGAATGTGCTCGCAAATAATCTCGGGCTCGGGTTCACTAATTCCAAATTAACGAATTTTCTGTTGCATCGTAATTAAATGATTACGCCTAGCAAAATCACTATTCACATCGCTAACGAATTAATTCTAAATTAATTCGTTCGACCGAATTAAAATATAATTTTAATTATGTGTCGAAATCTAATTTCGTTTAATATATCGAATATATTAATTTAATCGATTAATTCCAAATTAATCGTTATCTCTCTTTTTAATGATATTTTATCCCAGATAAAATATCTCCGCAGTTAATCCCAGATTAATTTTCTCTCTCTTCTATTTAATCCCAGATTAATTTAGAGTGCGAGTCATACGTCATCGGTGAATCTTTGGGAAGCGACCCATGAGATCCCCGGATATGTTGGCAGTAAATTCGGTCGTTGGACTATGTGAACATGTAAGTACCTCGTACTACATTTATACCGATTTACAAGACAAGGTTGGCTTCTAGCAAAGCGCCATGCCTACCCAATTCTCCAGAAATATCCTTACAGGAATAAATGATCTATATCAAGCGTAGTATATGTAGTATTGTGTATTTCGATCCAATATCGGATGATCACGTGCTAGGCCTGGGGCTGGAATTTTGTCTGCCCCGTACGAAGCACATGTCGGATGTCTGGTGATTAGTCTCTATATCAGATAAACATGACCTTGTCATTTTATCCCGATAAATGCAGTACTTAAGAGTACTAGTACCGTATCCTACGTGACCATCATCTCCATATGACTGGAGTGACACTTCCGTCTTGACATCACACCCAACACACTACGATTCTCAATATACCCAGCATAGGCGTACACATAACCTGTTAAAGCCCTGGACGACCGCAACCAAAGTATATTGATTGTCGCAAGTATTAGCGGTGCAAGTCTCAGGTTAAGACCAAATACACCTACCCTGATTTCGGACTTCCATAGACACATAGTCATACTACCAATGGAATTCTGAGGGGGTCTATCTAGAGCGAATCTGTTTCCCGTACCATCGGTAAAACACAACCTCCTATTACACTTGTATGAGTATCCTATACCCAAATATATGAGAACTATACCGTTGTGCCCTCACAACGCGCACAAGTGTAATACTAGTCTTTTACGTATTTATCGATGCCCAATCTCGATAATACTCTGACTAAGGATATTTAATGATTTATCCTTCGTGGACTGATACTGTCTCATATCATTCTCAATCCAGGAACAAATCATAAAGAACTCCTATCATTTATACATCTAGGTGATCTAATCACAAATGACAAGAGTGCAATCTCCTGGTTCAGTCGACTGGGAACATTCCCCATGACTCATGTAGAGTCAAGTTCAAGATCTAGCATTCATCTGGTCGAGACGACATTGAATATTCCTCTGGTCTTTTGACTCGTAGTATGGGGATTATCCTGACCTTCATCTGGTTCAGTCGACTGGGAACATTCCCCATGGCTCATATAGAGTCAAGTTGAAGACATGGCCTTCATATGATCTAGACGACATTGAATATTCCCATGGTCATTTGACCTGTAGTGTGGGGATTACCCTGTCCTTCATCTGGTTCAATCGATTGGAAACATTCCCAATGGCTTATGTAGAGTCAAGTTGAAGACCTTGCATTGATCTGGTCCAGACGACATTGAAGATTCCCATGGTCATTTGGCCCGTAGTGTAGGGATTATCCTGACCTTCTTCTGGTTCAGTCGATTAGGAACATTACCAATGACTCATGTAGAGTCAAGTTGAAGACTTGGCCTTCATCTGGTCCAGACGACATTGAAGATTCCCCTGGTTCTTTGACCCGTAGTATAAGTATTATCTTGACCTTCATCTGGTTCAGTCGACTGGGAACATTCCTCATGGCTCATATAGAGTCAAGTTGAAGACCTAGCCTTCATCTGGTCCTGACGATATTGAAGATTCCCTTAGTTCTTTGATGCGTAGTATGGGGATTATCATGACCTTCATCTGGTTTAGTCGATTGGGAACATTCCCCATGGCTCATGATTGAGTCAAGTTTAAGACTTGGACCTTCATCTGGTCCAGACGACATGTAGGCTCGACTAGGTTCCTATTCAGGACCAGTCGAGTGGATGATCTCCTAGCCTTCATCAGGTCCAGTCGACGGGAACCTTCCCCAATTGGCTCATGGTTGTGTCAAGTTCAAGACATGGACCTTCATCTGGTCCAGACGACATGTAGGCTCGACTAGGTTCCTATTCAAGACCATTCGAGTGGATGATATATTGGCCCTCATCAGGTCTAGTCGATGGGAGCATTCCTCAATTGGCCAATGTAGAGTCGAGTGTAAAACCTGACCTCCATCCAGTCCAGGTAACATCAGGACTCTGTTGGTCCTTTGATCAGTAGGATGGAAACTACCCTAACCTTGAATTAGGTTCAGTCGACTGGGTACATCCCTAATGGCTCATGTAAGGTCAAATTCATAACCTGGTATTTGTTTGGTTCAATTGATGGGCAACATCAACGCTCAGGCACACCTACATCCTATGATATCGTCCAGATGACACACATGTCAAGTACTCTCCAAGCCAATGGCTCATTGACTTAGAGAGTATAGGACAAACTGTACAGGCCTAATTTGGGCCAAGGGTATTTTTGACTTTTCACTTCGGGCCCTATACCAAATGTACCCCAAACCCCAAAACAGTACTTAGAATGGACTTGGGCCCCAATTACCTTCTCAGGCCAACATATAAAGAGAGGCCCGACACTCATCACCCGTCAGTCTAAAGAACCCAAAACCCTCAGAGAAAGCCCATTTATAAACCCATATTAGTCCAAGTTATTTCACAAACCCATGCCCAAGAAAATATCTGACCAAAATGGCCTCCTAACTCATCAGTTGCCAACCCACGAAACACTTGAACTCATAACTCCCCTCATTCATGGATCAACCGTTCCCAGCATCCAATGGGCAGACAATTAATGAATTAAATATGCATAGCTCTCAAGTGCATATAAATAGAGGAGAGCATTACAACTCTCAAAAGAGGAGAGGCAGGACAACCCTCAGCTTAGCCATTTTCTCCAGAATTCTCTGAACCTACGACCCTCCGCCCTCATGATAGTCCATGGGGATCAAGGTAGTTTCTAACCTTGCGTCTCCTCCTACTGTATTAATCATTCATTTCCATTACTGACTTGAGCGGCGGAGTGCCTTCGGCACCCACCACGCTAGTGGGAAGACTCTCCACACTCACTACACCTTTTGTTTGGTTTTGCAGGATCGCTAATGCCCATCCTTTCTACGAAATCTCGATTGTAGACCTCGAGCGAAAACCAGTGTCCATAACCAGTACAACTCACACAGCTTTTGCAGTCAAATTCTGACCAGTATGAGCCTAAAACACTCCATGCACGGTAGTGTTGTTCCTCACTCTTATCATTTTTACACTTATCTTACATTGAGGACAGTGAAACTTTTAAGTTTTGGGGGAAGGGGAGGGGTGTGTATGTTAGTGTTAGTTCATACTAATAAAAAAGAATAAAAAAATCACAATTTTTTTTACCATATGTGGTAAAGAATAGTTTAATGATGAGTTTATTTGCTTTAGGATGAAAACTTAGAAATGATAAGTATCCATTAAATTTATCTGATGCCTTGAGTATGTGATTTAGGTTAGACTCGTAAGCACGTAAAAATAGGTTTCTTACAGTAAGAACTTAGGTAGTTGACAAAGTGACTAGTTGAAGAAATTGTTTGAAGATGAATGACCGTTTGCTTAGATATTTATCTCTTTTTGTAATTATTTATGATATATGGTATAGTTATAGAAGAAAAAAAATATTTTGAAAAATAATGGAAAACGTAAAAAAGAGAAAAAATACTTTGAAAAAAATAAAAACACCTATAATTGATAAGTGTGAAGCTACTCATGGGTGAGTGTTAGGACCACTATGAGGAGAAATGATACCTTAAAGGGTAGGTGAGTCAAAAGATAAAGAAAAGATAAGTCATATCATATCAAGCTCAATAGGTAATTACAAAGACACTTTTGAGATATTTAAGTTGGTTTGACTCATCGGATGCTAATTTTTGAAATGAAATTAGCGAGTGATTTATTTAGGAATCGAGCTCTGACTGGACCTTTTCACACACAATGTGATTCTGACTTAGATGATTTATTCAATAACCAAGATTTGGGTTGTTTTAAGTACTTTAGAGATTCATTGACTTCATTGATAGGCATTCTTCAATGATAATATTATGTGTAACTACCAGAACTAGTTTATTTATTTTATTATTTTGCATGATTGCATGCGTGTGTGAATGATTTTTGTGGGTGTCGTCTTTGTAAGCCCTCACAAGACTATAACTCATCCATTAGGGTCGCCTAGGGGTTTAAAGGCTTGTTGTTTACGATAAATGCAATCGTGATCCCTAAGAAAGTGAGTTAGATTAATTTAATTTATTATTTTGTTTGTTTATTTTATTTTATTTCTTTTTATTTTACCCGAGGACTAGCAAAATATTAAGTTTGAGGGTGTTGTGAGCGGTTAAAATACACATATTTTCTGCCCCTTTATCTTAATATTTTGTGAGTGATATCAGGCTTTTATGAGCGAATTGATGTGTTTAGGTGTATTTTACAGGTCAAAATAATATTACGATTCAATAGATTCAACTAGGGATGATAACGACAAGATACATAGCAAATTAGAGTTTATTTCAGAGTCAAAACACGCGTCATGTTGCTGAACGCGCGTCGAGACACACAAAAGAACAAAATTTAGGTAGATTACAATTTGGTAATTTGATGGGCGTGTTGCGACGCGTCCTATTGAGCGTCGCGACATGCCACGAATGAGTGGTGCGCTTTGTGATGTGATGAGTGATAATTATATCAGTATTTCCCACTCATTTGACCTAAGATTTTGTATAGTTTCTTGAGTTTTGTGAATATTTGGATGTGTTTTGTGTTATTTTGTAGATAAATAAAGTTTCAGGACATTATGAAGGTGATTTGGGCCAAGACAGTGAAAATTAGACAAAAGGGCATTTTGGAAATTTGGGCGCGTCGCGACTAGCAAGCCTTTGGCGCCGCGACGACTAACATGCGCCGAACAGTGCTAACGTGCACCGAGTCCACAAGTCAAAATCTGAGAAAGTTGACTTTGTTAACGTGCGCCGTGCCACGTGTCACCATCACAACCGATATGCTAACGTGCGCCGTGCCATGTGTCATCATCCTACGGTGCCGACAGTCGCCATCGCCACATGTCACTCCACGTGTCTGCCACATCATCATCCACATCACCAGTTGACCGAGTCAAAGTGCCATGTCATTGCCACGTCATCATCAGCCAATCACAGCGTGCCACGTGTCACAATTCTATGGTGCCGACAGTCACAATCGCCATGTGTCGCCACGTCAGTGCCACATCAGCGCCATGTCATTGACTCACTTATCTGCAATTGACACGTGGCAGATAAGAATTTTCATCAGCCAATCACGAGCCGCCACGTGTCGCAATAATTTATCCCAACCACCTTGCCACGTGTCACCTTATCACCTTATCCAAAATCTGAAGCCGACGAACCAGAAACTGCCAAGTCGAAAAAATGCGCGTCGCGACGCCCAACCCCTACTGACGCCTATAAATAGAGCTCGAAATTTCAGTTTCAGATGTACCTTCCTCTCTGAATTCTCTGATGTAAATAGGGAGTTTTCTATCTAGTTTCTTTTAAATTTTAGTTTTGTAATTAATTTTAATTACGTTCTCTAGTAATAATAATTTACTTTTTTTTTTTACTTTTTACAGTTTTTACTATTCACCATGAGGAGGTAACTTCCCCAACTATGGTGAAAGGTAATTCTTTTACTGTTACTATTTAGATTAATCTCCCTTAAATATAATATATTCACTATTTAAAATATTGACTTAAAAAGGATACTGCTATATTGGTCGGTTGGAAATTCATTTTAATCTGGTTTAAACCTGACTAATCAAGGATACCGCCAGATTCGTCGGTTGGTAATTAAATTTTCTTACCGCCTATATGGCAAGTTTATTTTGATTCCGCCTTTATGGCTGGTTGGACTTAATTTGACTTAATCAGGTTACCGCTTATATGGACGGTTGGTAAAATAATCACAAGTTAATATATTATATTAATGGAGATATCTAAATAGTAAATAGTAAAATTTGATCCTTTTACCTTAACATTTTATTTATTGTAATTTACTTTTCAACTTTTACTTTACCGCAATTACTTTTCAGCATTTTTACTTTATGTCTTTTACTTTTAAGTTTTTACTAGCCCTAGTTATGTGTCGTAACTAAGTTATACTGCTTGAACGATACGTGCGCTTTTGTTATACGTGTGTGTTTACGCCGGTCAAGTTTTTGGCGCCGTTGCCGGGGACTTATTTTTCTTGAGTTATTAATTTTAAAGCTATCTAATTAACTTGTATCTAATTTTCTTTATTTTTTTCTGTAATTTTTATTTCTGTCTTTTGTTTTCAGGTGATTGAAAAATGGAACATTATTGGGAGATTGAGAGATCACAAGCTTTATTAGAAGATACACCCCAAATCAGGGAGCAACAGTCCGATTTTCTGAGGCCTGTTGTGCAGCCCAACAACTATCACTGGATGTCACAATCAAGCAATTCTACATTTGCTCAACAGAACGAAATGGGGAGATGTGTAATATGTGATGGTAACCACCCGCGCGATCAATGTATATACCTTTCAAAGTGGCAGAATTATTGGAATCATTCAAGGTATGAAGAACCATCACATTACACAAAACCACATTTTCCATCTTATCCACCACCCACCTACGATCTTCATCAAGAACCAGAACCAACAGAGGAAGATCAGTTGATTCACATGCTCAAAGATTGGTTCGAGGAATGGGAAGCTCAATTTGATGGACAAATTCAGAGTCAAGCGGCGTCTATACAGAGGATGACAGATCAAGTTAGACAATTAACATATAACCTGAATCATATATCTCACGGAGCAAATTCAAATACCATTGAAGAAGCCTTCGAATATCCTGAGATTCATCATGACATCATAACAGAGGACGATGCTGAGCAGTATCAAGAATCAGAGGTATCAGTTCAGGAGCCTGAACCAACAAAGTCTTAATTTTATTTTTATTATTCTTCTGACTTTGACGAGGAAGAAAAAGCTGAGCTATTTATAACAACTACACCAACAAAGGAGGATGAAACTTTCTATCCTCCAAATGAAGATCTTGGAGCTACCATTGCACAAATGTTTAAAGAAGATCTACATGAGCTAATCATTTCACTCAGATCAGATGATGAAGACCTAATGTCAGACACGTCTTTACATCCTCAGATTGACACTTATGGAGCATGCATTTCACAGATGACGGATGAAGAATTGAATACGTAAATTTTAAAATTCATCTGTGAAGAAAAGGTGGAGCAAGAAGCAGAGCAAATAGAGGAGCAATTGTCTGACCAAATTGAAGATCTCAAGCATTCAGGAGAAACATCACTGTTTTGGTGAGTACAAATCAAAGATTTCACCCAGAAGCTTGACAGAATGGAACTTCCATTCCAAGTCAAACACCATACGAGACCTCCTGTTTTTTTCTTTCTTTCTTTTCAGGAACCACTGGAGCAACAAGGAGCAAAAAGGTGGCACAAGCATTAAATGGGACAAAAAAATTTATGCTACCTTACCGTTGGAAAAGACCCTTCAAAAGCAACGCTCATGGGATTATCTTTAATCGAACATCCAAAACGACACTGAAACCTCATTGACAGATGGATTTCAGTCACGTCTGGCTGAAGACGAAAAATTTAGCGCTAGTAGAGAGGCATCCCATGCAATTTGTTGTAATTTCTGTTTTCATATTTTGTGTATACAGGTTGTAGAATTTTTAATTTTGTGTATTATTTTTGTAGGGAAAAGCACAAACGGAGCATTTTAAGACAGAAGGAATGGTTTTTGGCAAACACAAAGATGAGAGCAAATTCATTAGTGATGGCTGAGTAAGGAATGAAATCTTGAGACGCATCCTAATGAATTTATATACCAAACGAGTGGCGTATTGCGTACACAATTCTATTACCTTAATTATTGCTTGGATTTGCTTTTCTGTTGTAATTATCTTTATTTTCGTAGACAGGATCCAGACTTTTTGACCTTTCACGATTTCTTTTGTTGTTTAGCTAACAAACGTCCTATAGAAGATACTAGTGCTATTATTACTCACCCTTTTTCAGGTACTATAAATTCAGCCCGTCATTGAACTTTTGAAGGCATCTAGGGTTGAGAAAGAAATACATAAAAAATGGAAGCCACTTCAAGAAGACGAGTTGAAAACATCTATGTGTTTTGTGGTACTAGTGTTGGTACTAAGCCACAATAAGTAGAAGCAACACATGAATTGGGTCGAGTCTTAGCTGCAATGAATATGCACTTAGTATATGGCGGAGGCAATCTTGGACTAATGGGGATCATTTCAAAGGTCGTACAGCAATGAGGCAGTCACGTTTTGGGAATCATTCCTAAACCCTTAGCGAAGGCAAATCTTATTGGACCATCAAACGGAGATGAACTGATCGTGCCAGGTATGTCTGAACGATTGGTAGAAATGATTAACTGTGCTGATGCTTTTATTGCTTTGCCAGGAGGCTTGGGCACATTGGAGGAAATTTTTATAGTGTTATCTTGAGCGAACTTCAACATACACCAGAAACCAATTGCGCTGTTTATCATTGATGGATTTTATGATTTTCTTTGTGTGTTTCTTGATAATGCCTGGAAAAATGGGTTCGTGTCAAAACCTTTAAAAGAACTCCTCTTTACTGCCAGAACTGCTCCGGATGTAATTGACCAAATCTTAGCCTATAACCACAAATTGACCCTATCCTTTCAAAGATAAATTGGTCCGAGGACGATCGTGGTAAGAGGCATCGAATTAATCTGGATCTTAACCTTTAATTTCCTATATAATTTCAGCTAACCAGGTATTATCTTCTAAACTCTTCTTCTACTATTAAAGATATTGGGGACAATGTCTCATTTAGGTTTGGGGGAGGGAATAGTTGATCAGTACCTTGTTTTTAGTTTGTGTGTTGTTTTTATTTTTAGTCTAAAAATTTTCGAAAAATACAAAAAAAAATTGAAATTTTTTTTAAAAAATGACAAAAATATTTTGTGCTTTTGTGTTTATATTTTGACTAAAAATGTGAAATTGGTAAGAGATAGTTGAGTAAGGAGTTTTCACTCCTGAGACGTATCTTAAACCATTTTGAAGCAATTAGTTTTTTTTGTTTATTTCATTTTGAATTATTTAATTTGTAAATTCTCCATAAAACTGACTAAAATGGATCTTTATATGCTCAGTTAGCAGATATTATCAACATGCATTGTAACATACGGACATGAGCTAAAACTGAAAAGTTTGTAATATTCAGTGCTCTAGTTTAATTGGAGGAAGCATCTCAAAAAGTGATGGAGTAATAAAAAAAACGTCTGAGACCCGAGTTATTAAGTCTGTAAGGGTGTTTTAACACCTAGTGCCCTAACGCCAACTGGTTTGGGAGTCACTGGCCCAAAGCTCGCTACATGGATCAAGGATGTTGCAAAAATATACATATCTGAAGTCTGAGTAATTAAGTCCGTAGGGGTGTCTTAACACCTGGTGCCCTAAAGCCAACTGGTTTGGGAGTCACCGACCCAACACTCGCTACATAGACGAAAGGTATTATATATAAATAAACAAAAATCAAAATCAAAGAAAAAAATCAGAAAAATCAGAAAAATTATTCCATTGCTACAAAAATGTGTGAATTCTGATAAAACTTTAGGACAAAAATATTACTCTCTTATCAACTGCACTTATGACTATTGTGGGCAAAAATGAGTTGTTTAATATTCTGTTGGCTGTGTATATGGAGAATGATAAATATAATCGGAGAATTTACTTATTCAGTAATTTAGAAAGAAACAACATAACTAGTAACTTGGAGTAGAAGTTTCACCTGATTAGTCATTAACTTCTTTATTCTCTTTTCGTTTGTCTTTTTGCTTTTATGTGCATTAGTTTCACTAAATTTTTACTTTTGTAAAATGTTTGTGGGTATCATTGTTGTAAACCCTCACGAGACTACAACTCGTCCACTAGGGACACCTAGGGGTTTAAAGGCTTGTTGCATGCGCTAAATGCAACCGTGATCCCTACGAAAGTGGCTTAGTTAAATTTTATTTTAAAGATGTTTATGTTATTTTATTCTATGTTTTGCTCGAGGACTAGCAAAATGTTAGGTTTGGGGGTGTGATGAGTGGTAATTATATCAATATTTCCCACTCATTTGACCTAATATTTTGTATAGTTTCTTGAGTTTTCTGAATATTTTGATGTGTTTTGTGTTATTTTGTAGATAAATAAAGTTTCAGGACATTCTAGAGGTGATTTGGGCCAAAACAGTGAAAATTAGACAAAATGGCATTTTGGAAATTTGGGCGCGTCGCGACGCGCGAGCCTTTGGTACCGAGACGCCTAACATGCACCGAACAGTGTGCTAACGTGCGCCGGGTCCACAAGTCAGAATTTGAGAAAGTTTAACTTTGCTAACGTGCGTCGTGCCATGTTTCACAATCACAGCCGATCTGCTAACGTGCATCGTGCCACGTGTCATCATCCTACGGTGCCGACAGTCGCCATGTGTCACTCCACGTGTCTGCCACATCATCATCCACATCACCAGTTGACCGAGTCAAAGTGCCACGTCATTACTATGTCATCATCAGCCAATCACAACGTGCCACGTATCGCAATTCTATGGCACCGACAGTCACAATCACCACGTGTCACCACGTCAGCGCCACGTCATTGACTCACTTATCCGCAATTGACACGTGGCAGATAAGAATCTTCATTAGCCAATCACGAGCCGCCACGTGTCACAATAATTGAGTCCCAACCACCTTGCCATGTGTCACCTTATCACCTTATCCAGAATCTGAAGCCGACGAACCAGAAGCTGCCACGTCGACAAAATGAGCGTCGCGACGCCCAACCCCTACTGACGCCTATAAATAGAGCTCGAAATTTCTGTTTCAGATGTACCTTCCTCTCTGAATTCTCTGATGTAAATAGGGAGTTTTCTATCTTGTTTCTTTTAAATTTAGTTTTGTAATTAATTTTAATTACGCTTTGTAGTAATAATAATTTACTTTTTTTTTTACTTTTTACAGTTTTTACTATTCAACATGAGGAGGTAACTTCCCCAGCTAGGGTGAAAGGTAATTCTTTAATTTACTGTTACTATTTAGATTAATCTCCCTTAAATATAATATATTCACTATTTAAAATATTGACTTAAAAATGATACCGCTATATTGGTCGGTTGGTAATTCATTTTAATCTGGTTTAAACCTGACTAATCAAGGATACCGCCAGATTGGTCGGTTGGTAATTAAATTTTCTTACCGCCTATATGGAAGGTTTATTTTGATTCCGCCTTTATGGCTGGTTGGACTTAATTTGACTTAATCAGGTTACCGCCTATATGGACGGTTGGCAAAATAATCATAAGTTAATATATTATATTAAGTGAGATATCTAAATAGTAAATAGTAAAAGTTGATCCTTTTACCTTAGAATTTTATTTTATTGTAATTTACTTTTCAACTTTTACTTTACCGCAATTACTTTTCAGCATTTTTACTTTATGTCTTTTACTTTTAAGTTTTTACTAGCCCTAGTTATGTGTCCTAACTAAGTTAGTTATCTGGTGTTGTGATGACTTCTAATATCACCAGTTTATAAGGGGTTATTTTATAGTTTTGGTAATTTAAAGGTTTACTTATTAAGTCTTAAACTTAATGCTTCTTGTTGTCTGATCACCAATAAGATTGATGTGGTGAATCTAAAATAAACTTGACAAAGGAATTTTAGGTTTCAGCATTAGACTTAATAGCCCACGATCTTCCTTGAGGATATATAACCCTTTAATAGATTTCGTTACAGGATAGACATATACATGTCGGGCGGGGGTAGCCATAATTGGAACTTAAACTTAATGAATCCAGATAATTTGGTTGACATAGACATATGGTTCAATTGAGTTAAACTGGGTATTTGCGTCTGACCATCGACAAAGGCTTTTGCATAATTTAGTGTTCCAGGTTAGTAAACTGATCTATTACAAAAACATGAAATAACTATTTCATCTTTTAAAAGATATTAGAAAGATTCACAACCCTGGATAATTTTTAATATTGAATTTTCTTAAACCTACTTTTGTGCAATTTTATTTACTTGTTTTTAAATTTAGAATCATCACCATTTCAAATCAATCAATCAACCTATTAGATACTAGTAATCATTTGACCTCATAAAATTAATAGATTAGGTATTAAGTCCTCGTGTGATCGATATTTTTATATTACTTGAATGATACGTGCGCTTGCGTTATACGTGTGTGTTTACGCCGGTCATGATGTGCGTAAGTGCTTCGTAACACGAAAAAATTTTCCCTAGTTCGCCCTGTATCTGATTTTTAAGTAGGAAACACTCATTGGACCTCTCAAAAAAGTCTCATAATATATTTTGGAGCCTTCAGAGTATAGAAGAACCCCTAGAGCAAGGCAAGAATGAGTGCTTCAATGTGTGGTGGAGTTTGACGACAAATATTACAAAGAGAGTTTTTTTATCCCATTTTCTTTCTACTCTTTTTTGAGTTCTTGATTTGTTACAATGATTAGCTTATTTTTATTGAATACTATGAGTAGCTAATTCATTAATTTAGGGTTGTAAAGGATCCCAAGCACGTTTAATTAATTTAATTACATATTTTTATTCTTTTGAATTTGTTATTGATTATTATCCATGATTAAATGCACATTTTATTTGTTTGGCCAACAATAAAATATTCTTGATACATCATTAGGAACTCGACGGAGGAAATTAGCAGTAGTTGTGAGAATAATAGCGTGTAATCTTATTCGTTGAACATATTTCTCTTCATAATAGATATATATCCGCAGTGCATATGTAGGCAATATTAGAATCTGATCTTAATGAATTTGGTTTAAACTAATTAACATAAACATATAGTTAATTGATTTATTCTGAATATTCACCTGACCATCGCAAGAGACTTGTGAATAATTTAGTGTTCTAGGTTAATAATTAGTGGCAATAACCCAATTGCTTAGGTAAAGTTGCAACCCCATATTCCTCTATTTATAAGTTTTTTAAAGTCCGTTATTTGTGTTTTATTCAATTTCAATTAAATTTTGATAAATCAACTCTCTTCTCAATAGTTTAGTTTAAGTTAAGTAGGTTAATCTTGATATTAATAAGAGAAATATTAAGTCCATGTGGATTCGACATCCAACTAATAATCACTGTATGTGATACATATGCTTACGTGCTAGATTTATAAAATCACGACTTAAAAAATTTAATATTGAGTCTTAATTGCAACAATTTTTATTTGATGATGCGACTATTATTCTCAAAAGTACGTAATTTCATTTATCTATTATTTTAACACTGCAAAAAAATATATTGTTCAATTACTAATGAAAAATACCATCGGCAATCAATAAAACTATAAGTAAATAACTTTATTCATAGAAAATCAAAGGAAAAATTATGTGTGTAAAAATATTATCGACAAGACATTTACCGATGGAAATTATTACCATCGGTACTTATCGATAAAATTCCGTCACTAAATTATGACCATTTCCTCGATGATATAACAATCTAATACTAGGTGATTGTCACTGGAAATTCTTTCGGTAAGTATCGATGATGAATTCCGTCAGTAACTACAGATGGAATTTTCATCAACATATTTAATAATTATCTATAAGTTATTTCCTTCAGTATTTTAATTAATTTTTTTAATAATTTTTATTATTTTTTTATTTCCCATAAATACCTATATATCCAAAATACCCAAAACAAATTTCATATGAAACAATATTTTTTAATTTTTTTAGCATATATATCTGTCGAAAAAAGTTCATATTTCAATGTAAGAAATTACATTAAAAAAAAAAAAAAAAAAAAAAAAAAAAAAAACTATTCAATATCTATAGGTCAGTAGAAGGGGGACCAGGAGGAAGGGGATGATAAGGTAAACTAATTATAAGTACACAAATTACATCTTGTTGCTCATTCAATAGTGCCTCAAGACGCCATAAACACTCAATGTCCTTAGTGTGCTTCCTCCGAAGCCTCTCGAGGTCTGCCTTAATGAAGTGTTATGTCCAGAAGGTGCAGATGTTGCAAAAATCGAGGGGGAGCCGTAATAAACTATCTCCTTTGAGTCGAGACCATATACCCGACTTCTCTTCTTTCCACTAACTTACCCGTAATATCAACTTTCATTTTAACCTGCATAACACAACATAGTTTTAAAAGAATTTTAGTACTTCAATAAAACCTTACATATTTATTGCATAATTCGTGCCCGTTCAAACATCGATATGTTTTGACCTCAAGTGAAAAGTAGAATTTTTACCAAGGAATATAGCATTCTGGCTATCACAGTACAAAGTGTACTTCTCCTGCTTGAAACCCAATTCCTGGATAAATTTCTTCATCCACAGTAATTCATTGCAAGCTTCCGTTACTGCAATGTATTTTGTCTTGGTTGTAGAGAGTACAACACATCTCTGTAACCTTGGATGTCATACCACAGCTCCCCCTGAGAGAGTAATTAGATACCCCGAAGTAGACTTACGGGTATCCACATCACCTGTCATATCAGAATCGGTGTAGCCCTTTAACATTAGCTTGTTGCTTCCAAAACATAGTCTCATTTTGGATGTGCCTTGAAGATACCGCATTATCCATTTGATAGCATTCCAGTGTTCTTTTCCTGGATTTGACATAAATCGGCTGACCAATCCAATTGTCTGTGCTAGGTCTAGCCTTGTGCACACCATGACATACATGACACTTCCCACTGCTAAGGTGTATGGAACCTATTTCATTTCCTCATTCTCTTTCTCAGTAGAGGTACTCTGTTTCGTACTCAATCTAAAATGGGTAGCAAGAGGAGTGATAATCGCTTTGGTATTGTCTATCTGAAATAGCATAAGTACCTTCTCGATGTACTCCTCATGTGAAAAATATAATTTCTTGGCTTTTCGATCACTACCGATCCTAATGCCAAGAATCTATTTTGCTGCCCCCAAGTTTTTCATCTCAAAAGACTTACTCAATTGCTACTTCAAATCATCAATCATCGATTGATTCCAGCCAACTATCAACATATCATCTACATACAACAGTAAGATGATAAAGTAATCGTCAGAAAAATTCAAAACGAAAACACAATGGTCGAAGTAGTCTTCTTGTATCATTGCTCCCCCATAACTGACTCAAACTTCACATACCACTATCTTGGTGCCTGTTTCAAACCATAGAGGCTTTTTTTGAGTCTGCACACATGGTCCTCTTTTCCTTTGACTTTGAAGCCTTTTGGTTGTTCCATATAAATTTCTTCTTCCAGATCCCTATGAAGAAATGCGATATTGACATCCATCTACTCAATCTCCAAGTCAAGGCTTGCTGCTAAGCTGAGTACCACTCTGATGGATGACATCTTCACAACTCGAGAGAAGATCTCATCAAAGTTAATGCATTTCCTCTGATTGAATCCCTTGACAACTAGTCTGGCTTTGTATCAGGGTTGTGAGGTGTGTTCTTGTTGCTTCATTCTTTACACTCATTTGTTCTTCAAAGCCCGTTTGCCTTTTGACAATTTCACCAACTCGAAAGTGTGATTGTCATGCAAAGACTTCATCTCATCTTGCATGGCTTCCTCCCACTCTTCATTATTCTCTATTTCCACAGCCTTCTTGTAGCTCTCGAGTTCTTCCCCGTCAATAAGCAGCACATACTCATATGTAGAGTATTTCGTTGAAGGTTATCTTTCTCTCTCAGATCTTCTCTGTGAAACTGTTGGTGTAGTTTCTGGTACTGATGGTTGATCATGATCATCATCTCTTGGAGCTTCAACATATGTACCTTCATGATTGGGAACCTCATCTTCAACATATATTGGCACCGGTGTATGAGGTTCTGGATTCACATTAACATTTCGGTATTGCTGGAGCATTGTCTTTAGTTCTTTTCTGATATCTTCTATAGTCTGATCTTCGATGAAGACAACATCTCAGCTTCTGAGAATCATATTCTCAACATGATCATACAATTTGTAACCGAAATCATCCAGACCATACCCAATAAAGACACATTGTCACGTCTTTGCATCAATTTTGGAACTTTCATCATTTAGGATGTGTACAAATATTTTGCACCTAAAGACATGCAAGTGTTCATATGACACTTCTTTACATGTCCATACTTGATTAATAACATTACCTTTTAGTGCGACTGCTAGGGACATATTCAAAATATGTACAGTTATGCTCCCTCCAAAATGTCTTCGGTAGCTTGGCCTGTGAGAGCAAGCTTCTGACCTTTTCGCACAAGGTTCTGTTCATCCTCTCAGCTAGGCCATTCAGCTGAGGTGTCTTGGGAGGTGTCGTTTTATGTCAGATTCATTGCATCTTGCAATACAAATCAAACGGACATTTGTACTCTACTCCTTTGTCTGTTCTAATGCATTTCAAATTCTTACCGGTTTCTCTCTCTACCAGAGCATGATACTACTTGAACACTCTCAACACTTGATCTTTCGTCTTCAAGATGTATACCCATATCTTCCTTGAATGATCATCTATAAATGTCACAAAATAAAGTGACACACCAAGTTTTCTTGTCTATATCGGACCATATATATCTGAATGTATTAGATCAAGTACATCCGGTTTTCGTTGAGGCGGGGAGCTCTGAAAGGACACCCTGTTTTGATTTCTAGCCATGCAGTGTTCACACTTCTGTAAGTGTGAGTTCTTCAATCTAGGAAGAACATTTCGTCAGTGCAGTGCTTTCATCCCCGTTTGACTCATATGACCGAGCTTTTTATGCCATAGCTCGGCTGCCTCATCACTGTTGACTATATTTATGTTGCCATTGGAAAGTTTAGCATGCATCAAATAAACTTTTGAGTCTTTCTTGCCTCGTACCATCACCATTGATCCTTTAGTGAGCTTCCATATGTCGTCACTAAAGGTGCTGCAGAAGCCTTCATCATCCAGCTTGCCCGTTGAGATTAGGTTTAACCAGATATCTGGGATGTGCTTGACTCTCTTCAACACTAGTCTTGTCTCGTTGTTTGTTTCAAGACAGATGTCTCCAATATTGACGGCTTTGGACTGGCCGTCATTCCCCATTCTTACAGCACCGTAGTCATCTGATGTGTAAGATAAAAATAAGTCTCTACGAGATATGGAGTGTATGGAGGCGCTGTTGTCTATCACTCAACTGGTCTCGTGGCTGGCAAGATTCATAATATTTTCCTCGTAGATAATGAGGAATTCTTTGGAGGTTTTATCAGTGGTGGCAGTAGCAACTCTTTCTTGGTTAGAGTCACTATTCATTCTGTTGTTGTCTCTGGACTGTTCGTTCTTCAACTCGTATCAATCCTTCTTCATATGGCTTTTTTTTTACAATGGAGGCATTTTATTTCTTTTGTTCTTGATTTACCCTGGTACTTTTCTGATCTACCTGGGCATCGACTTTTACTCCTCCCACTTCGGTTAGTCCTCTCAGTCACTAAAGCTTCTGAGGTAGAGGCTGATGCTGACCCTTGCCTTCTCATTCTCTTTTATTCCTCGAAGATTCTGGTTTTTTCCATCTCCAGTGTGACTTTCCCATCTGAGGCTGAATTTATCACCGTTGATCTAAGCATTTCCCAAGATTCTGGTAACGTATTTAGGAGTATTAATCCATTAATCTCATCACCAAAGTATATGCCCAATCCAGATAATTCTTTCATGGTGCCGAGGAAATCATTGATATAGTCTGTCGTATTTGTACCTTCATCGTATTTTAACCTCATCATATTCTTGATGTAGTACAACTTGTTATTGAAGGTCTTTGCTCGAATGGCTCATCCAGCTTTCTCCACAAGACATGTGCATTAGTATCTTCACTAACATGGTTCACTATACTATCGTCAATCCACTGATGAATAATATTGCATGTCTTCTTGTTGGATAATTATGACCCATAACATCACTATTTGTAAAAGACATTGTGGTTTTTTTACAAATTTACTATGTGACAAAGGAAATTACCATTTTATCATTTTGTAATTAGATTACTTGAATATATATAAATGATAAAAGTACTTATGATTAGTTCAGGATTATAAGATATGAGACAGTATCAATCCACTAAAGGTTTAATCATTAAATATCCATAGTCGTAGTATTATCGAGACTGGACATCGATAATGCAGAATAGACTAGTATTACATCTGTGCGTGTTATGGAAGTGTAACGGCATAGTTCTTATATATTTGGGTATTGGATACTCATGCAAGTGTAATATGAGGTTCTGTTTACCGATGATACGGAAACAGCTTCGCTCTAGATAGACCCATCAGAATCCCATTGGTAGTATGACTATGTGTCTATGGGAATTCGAATCAAGGTAGGTGTATTTGGTCTTAACTTGGGACTTGCATCGCTAATACTTGCGATAATCAGTACGCTTTGGGTTTAGTCGTCCAGGACTTTAACAGGTTCTGTGTACACCTCTTCTGGGTTTATTGAGAATCGTAGTGTATTGGGTGTGATGTCAAGATGGAAGTACCACTTCAGTCATATGGAGATGATGATCACACGGGGATACAGAACTGGTACTCTAATGTGTTACAACCATCGGGATAATATGACAAGGTCATGATTATTCAATTAAAGAGACTAGTTGCTTGTGATCCGATATATGCTTCGTACGGGGCATACACTATTCCAGCCTTAGGCCTTACATGTGACATCAGATACTGGATCGCAATACGCAATACTTGGTATACTACGCTTGATATAGATTATATATTCCTTAAATAATATTTCTGGAGAATTGGGTAGGCACGATGTTTTCCTAGAAGCCAACCATGTCTTGTAAATCGGTAAGAACATGGTACGGGGTACGCACGTATTCGGATAGTCCGACGATCGGATTTACTACCAACATATCCATGGATCTCATGGGTCACTTCCCGAAGATTCACCGATGATGTATGACTCGAACAGAATTAATCTGGAATTAATTATGACAGAGAGAAAATTAATCTATGATTAATTGCGGAAAGAATTTATCTGAGATAAATTCAAAGAGTAGAGAGAGAACGATTAATTTGGAATTAATCGATTAAATAATATATTCGATATATTAATTGAAATTAGATTTCAACACGGAATTAAAATTGGATTTTAATTCGGGGGAACAAATTAATTTAGAATTAATTCGCGAGTAACTTTCGTAATAATTTTGCAAGACACTTTTATTTAATTAAATTTGATTTAATTATGTCGCAAAGGAAAATTCGTTAATTCATAATTAACGAACCTGAGCCCGATATGTGTTTTGCGGGCCCACTTGGATTTTGAATTAAGTGGGGCCCGCATCAAGTCATATCACTAGTCAATCTCATCATTTTTTTGGTGATGGAAGTTGTTAGTTGGTTTAACTTGTAAAACACATTTCCATTATTTTATTTTGATGTGTGATTGACTTAGACTAACTTTTGAAGTTTGGTATTACTTTACTTTTGATTTTGAAAATCAAACACATCACTCACTCTCTCTCATTCCTCACCAAAACCGTGAATCACACTTCTCTGTCCTCTCATCTTCAATTGTCGAGAGTTGCTTCTTGAATTAGGGAAGATTTTGTTGCAATTTCTTCCATTGCTAGCACATAAAGGAGTCTACAAAGGTGATAGGGAAACTATCCCCTTGAGTTTGGAATTCAAAGATCAAGCTTGGAGCTAAACCATTCATACAAAGGAGAGCTTGGAGCACTACACAAAGGTTGGAAATTTTTGTTATCTACACATCCACCAATAGCCGATCATTGTGAGTATTTTTCCGCAACCTCACTTTGTTTATTCACACATGTTTATGCTTAATAGATCATTGGCATATTCTAGGAGAACCCAACACTTCTAGCGAAGATTATTTCAATTTTTATCGGACATTGCTTCTGGTTTCTCGTCCAAAAAGACTAATCCATCATAATCCTTCACATATCGAAGGTCTTTCATCCTTCCTCTCCATGTGAAATAATTGGTGCTTATTAACAAAATCATTTTTCCGTTGCCCTCATCCATCATAAAAAATTTAAAGTAGAGTTTCAAAAACCAGAGCTCACCGTTGCGTCCAGAATGGTCGAAAATGGTGGAAATGACACTTCGTTCGTCAAAATCCGACACATGGACCAAAATACAAAATTTCAAAAGTTACAAGGGTCAAAGTGCAATTTCTGAAATTTCAGCGGCAAAAATATAATTTCCAAAAAATATAGGGGGACCATTCTGAAATTTACTAAAGTTTTTGCTGACGTGGCCCTAGTGATGATGTGGCAGACACGTTTCAGACACATGGCGGCTGACTGTATGACACATGTCAGATGGCTGGGCTGATGACGTGTTTTGCTGACGGTGCTGCTGACTGTGCATTGACGGCTGATGTGGCGCTGACGTGTGCTGACTGGATGATGATGTGGCAATTGACTCAACGTCTTCAAGCTTCAGCATACGCGTGAGGTGCATGGTGGCGCGTGGGCACTCCTCTGGTTGGCGTGTGCGGCGTCTCTGGACTTCTATTTGATCATCGAAAAATACCACCGTGCTCGTCTCATCGTGAAAAAACCGATGGTATGCTCAAAACCGATTTTTGACAACTTTCGTCGGAACCGGTTTTCCGAACCGAAGCTCCGTTTCTGAGTTTCAGGATCCCTCTGTGTAACCTTAGCTTCTGATACCACTTGTTGTGATATAAACAATCACAACATAGAAGAAGTGAGAGGAAAAGACTTCTTTATTACTTAACAAAAGAATTACAAAGCTATTTCAAAAACTTTACAAAAAACCACTCAAACACTCTTTCCTCTCTATATTAACTCACTGGGATTTTTGGGATGATTTACAAATGACTCTGTGACTCCCTTTTATAGGGCCAAAAACGTGTGCTACAGTGCCACACGTTTTGGCAATTGGCAAAAAGCGTTAAGCGTTTTGCCAACTTCTGTCAAGCTGGAGACTTCCATCATGCTGCATGTTGGAGTCCAACAATTCTAACACAAAATAATCAACAAAAATAATACAAAGTACTAGAAGATTATACTCTAATTTAGCTCAAAAAATAAAAGAAACAACACAAATTTCAAATTTACCCAATTCCGAAGAAAGTGGTGATTCCGACGGTGGGGCAGCTCCGGCAAGAAGAAGTGGCTTTGTGCAAGCTTCGGCGGTCCAATTCCAATGGTAGTTAGCTGTGGGTTTTCGATGCAGAGAGAGAGGGAAGGAGGGAGAGAGAGGAAATGGGAGCTAGGGCACTATGCTTTTGTGATATTGTGTTTTTCTTATTGACGGAAGTTTCATCGATAAATCTGTCAGTAGTAATAATTTAGTCCGTTTGTAAAATTCTGTCGAGTCGATATACTGTTGCTTACAAATGGCGCCGTAAATTTGATCTTTATTTACTAACAGAAAGCCATAAAATTTTTCGTCAGTAAACGTGACTGTAATTTTCTTAAGTCTTTTTTTTTTTTTGAATCTGTCAATATTTACTGACAGAATATTATTCATCGCTAATGCGATAATATTTCAAAATATAAATTATTTAAGAGATTTGAGGTTCGACTCCCATGTTTGTGTAATAATAGAATGACATTTGGTGTACATTTATATGACATTTTAATAAAATTATGAATAAGTGCGCATGCGATCTTCGCTTGATAATTAGAGTCATTAACAAGATAACTTTGCTATGAATCCATTAAATGAATACTATTTTTTAATTAAAAATTAAAAACATTATAAGGTGATATAATAAGTTGAGTAGTTGATTGGAGAAACAAAATGAGAGGATAAAGAAATTTATTTTATGCTTGTGTTTTCAATGATGTTGTTTGTTAAGGTTAGATTACTTGCTGCTTCATCTCTAAGAAATAAAACAGAAAAAGGCATAAATTCTTTGCTTGTAGTTCACAACAATCCTTACCCATCTCTTTAGGTCACTAACTTTAGTGCAGTCATTCAACTTTTTGTAGGGAAAAATGCAAAAACAAGGAAGTACATTCGTGTGGATTGCCAAATTTTTGGTCATTTAAGTTGAATAATATCTTGCAAATGACTTGAAGATGAAATTATCTTCTAGATATGCTGTGTAATTAAAGGAATCTTCAGAAATTATGTTGATGATAATGAATCAAAAATGTAGAAAGGGTGAGGATACTAAAAAAAAATGTGATATCCTGACCCTAATATACCGATGGAGAATAGATATAATACTGTAAAAATTAGAAAAAATCTACTCTATTTAAGATAAGTTTAAGATAAAATTTCAATTGCTAAAATCTATCAGCCTTAAGTTTAATCAAATGGCATACTTTTAAACTATGCATAAAGTAAAGAGCGATAAATAATAAAATCAATATAAGACATTTATTGATAGAATGAAAAACTCTAAAAAGAGAAAAATCATTCCCGATATAGGATACCTCCTGAATTAATTATAACGAGAAAAAATATAATAATGATAATTGGCCTATTGCAAACCTACCGACTCAATCTATCCCAACTACAATAATTTGAAGCAACTCCTCATAACTATACTAGGTTCATTCTCTTGTAATTCTGAAGTCTTTGTAGTGAATATCCACCAAGCGAACTCACTTTTCAGCAGAAACTCCAACGAACACTCTTCACCTTAAAACTCTGGAGGTTAAGATTTGATATGTGTTTTGTGTTGATGTTTATCAAGGGAGAATCTCACAAGATGAAGACATGGAAGACTTAAGTCTTCAAGGGTAAACTCTCATAAGAATAAGAAAACTCAAAAACAAAGGCTCTACATTTATATTCCAACAATCATAAATATAGTTTTGGGTTTCTAAGCCCTGAAAATAACTAGCAAAATGCGTTCATAAATTCTGAAATCACATTAATATTTGAACGTGCGTTCCACTTACTTCGCATGCTCAATCCATCATATTAGTGTTGGAACGATTCTTTGCACGTGTTTAGCACATGAGCATTATGGAGTGGACTTTCGAAATTCCCTTTGCACGCTGTTTGAATGTCACTAGACCCGACCACGGTTCCGGTTCGGTTGGGGTTCCACCCCAACGCGAATCGGTCGGAACCGCTGGAACCGTAAGGTTCCAGCGGTTCCAACAGGAACCCTACCTTCCCCAACGGCTAGTAGCCGTTGGGGAAGGGCAGGGAGCCAAAAAAAAAATGAAATAGTAAATTCCTAATATATCCCTAATAACGATAATGAAACGGTTATATATATGGGCATTTTTGGTATCAAAAAATTCTAGAATTCTATAAATATGATTCATTTTTCATTATTTCAACACACCAATTTCTCAATTTTGTCAATTTCTACAATTCTCTTATTCTCAATCTCAATTAGTTATTATCATTCTCAATTAGTCAATTTTCTTATTATTCTTACTTATTTCTTAAACAAAAAATGGCAAGCTCATCTGAGAACATAATGTCAAATATGCCAACCCAAGAGAGCGGCTCTAGTGTCGGTACACAATCACGGAGAAGAGAAGTTAAGGCTCGTTCTTCGGATGTTTTCAAAATTCATTTTCATTTAGACCGCCAAGACGAAAAAACTTCAAGAGCAGTTTGCAACCATTATAGGGTTTTCTACAAATTTTCTGGTGGATACGATAATATTATCAAGCACCTGAGCAAGCCTTCAGCTTGGGAGGCAATATATTGGAAGCTAGACGATCTTCATTACATCCAAGCACTCTAGAAGAAATAACTTGTGTGGATGATTGGACTCGAGCTGATCTGAGACAACAAGAAGATGCCCCCGATGTTTTCGAAGACTTGTTCGATAATACATCTGCAACAACAAGTGCAAGTGGAACCGGAGCTGAATGATCAACTGATAATGATGATTGATAATTACAAAATTGTAAATTTACAAAGGGGAAATATCTTAAAATTGTAATGGAACTACGTGAGCTTTGATTCCTCTCACCCCTGAAGGATACGTAGGCAACTTAAATTTTTTAAAATTTAATTTCAAGCTCTTCAATTTAATAATTTTATTTATATATTAAATTAATGTAATTTATTTTAATTTATTTTCGAAATTAAAAAAAAGGTTCGAACCGAACCGGAACCGGAACCGAACCGGTTCCGGTTCGGTTCGGTTCACGATTCCGGTTCCACTTAAGTGGGGAACCGGAAACCGGCCGGTTCGGTTCGATTTGGTTCCAAACCGGAACCGAACCGCCGGCCAGGTCTAAATGTGACAACTTGAACTTGACGAAAAATTTTCATTAATGACTTCCAAAGGCGGTTCAATTACTCCAAAGTCTTCAATACTCAATACAACTTAATTGAACTTGGTTTATTATCAATTACCAAGACGTGAAACCTCAAACTCCCCATTTGATATTATATGACAAAATCACCTAATACAAAGAGACTACAACAATAGATAAAAATAACAAAGTCTACTATCAACAATCACGATATAGAAATATTATAATTTGACTCAGTCTGATTGACTAATGAACAATAAAATTGAAATGTTGTATTTATTACATTAGACCAAGCCCAAAAGAACCAACATCCTTACGTTATGTTAGGATTGATAGAAAGTGATGGTTTGTAATAGAATGTAATCCAATAAAATGGAATGGGAAGTAACTTACCATAATATTAGTTGGGAAAAAAATGAGAGGTTTATAATATAATGTTTCAAAATATTATTTGATTAATAAAAGGTAATGGAATATGATGTAACTATGTAGGTTTAAAGACAATTATTTTTTTTTTAGATTATAAAAATAAAAGATATTTCAATGTTATTTTTTAAGGGACAAATTGTCTCCACATGAAATATTTTTAATTTATGATCCATCTCTAACCTCTTGATTTAGCAAGATGGGATGTGATTTAACGGATGAGATATGATTTAATGAGATGTGGGATGGGATCGAGACCATTCTTTATCCCGAAAAATATAACGGGACAAGACTGTGATGAATTTTCATCCCAGTTTCGTAAATAGGATATGATTAGAATTGACAAATTAGGTCTCGTTCCGGCCCACTACCAACCCTACATGCAGACAATATTGGATTTGTATGTAAGATTTCGTAGAGGTCCTTGTTATTATGTAAAATTTCATTGAAATCCTTGTAGATTTGTAAAAGTCAAAGAGATCCCTTAGTTATATGAAACTTTATAGAGTTACCTAAAAGTTTTTAAAATTATAAGGGTGTTAATTGTCACGACCCCCTCCCTAGAGCGGGCCCAACCCTAGAAAGAGGTTCGCATACCACTTTAGCTCGAGCATTCTATATGTCAAACCAACCATATAAATGTGAACAAAATTATATCAATGATTACAAATCCCAGAATTATACACCAATTATATGATTTACAACACAAGTCTTAATAATATGCAAATGACGACTCAAATGTTTGGACCAACCCAAAAATACAACTGTGGCACGTGAATCCAATTCTGGTACTGCTCATGCTGTGCTCGCGAACTACCTGGAAAGTTTGGGGGAAGAGGGGAGTGAGCTTAAAGAGCTCAGCAAGTAAGCACTCATACTCTCAACATGACCTCACCAACAAAATAGGGATATATATATATACAATATAATGTATGAAAATAACATATACTGTAATATTATCTCAAACAAATCATCACACAACAATACAAACATCCATCAAACATGGTTGCTAATCCGGGTCCAGTATAACAGTGGATTGAAACCAATGGGAGAGTACCTCATCACAACTTCCAAGGTTTCCAACCATATCAACTCGCAAATATGTGTGGGTGAGTTAAAACCAATGGGGGAGTCCCCGTATACCCCCAAAGTTCTTCACCATATAATCTCGCAAAATATCTCATCACATCTCATCTCAAATCCGACCACTATTATACAAAACTCGGCAGCACAATACAACAACATGTATCATCAAATAAAATCACATCTCACATCCAATCCATCAATCTCATCTCAACAATCATGAATTCATATTTATCATGCTTTCAATTAATCAATATTTATATCTCAACAAATATATATATATATATATATATATATTAATTATAATTATAATTATACCAATATATTTATATATAGACTTCCACAACAACCATCAATCATCAAACAATTATGTTAAGAGAATGATCATGCAGTGTACTTACCTCTATCTACGCAAAAGTCTTAATATGTATGTATCATTGCTAAGAATCTCAATCGGATGCTCAAAATGCAAAGTTGATATCGACAATCCACTCGATATATCCAAACAACTATGTTGAGTAGAAAAATAATGACGAACGGCTTCGGAACTTGCTGATATGCTTAACGAGGCAAGCGGGCCCCACAACGAAAATCGGCCCCACAACCAAAATTGGGTCCCACAATCAGATACTTTCAACGGTGGATATTTATACCAAAACGCTCGTATAATCGAGAGTAATAATCTGATACGTTCGGATCGCCGATCCAACGGTCGGATCTCAAATTTTAGTACTATTCCCGAATTACTGGTAATTGTAAAACAGAAAACAACCCAAATGATGTTGGATCAGGAAGTGACCACTAGCGTTGGAAAGATCTCGGCCTGAAAAGTACCCAATCGCCGGAGATGACCGTAAAAAGTGATCGGAGATGGCCGAAAAATGCAGAAACGTTGGCGACGAGTCTTCCCCTTCCGGCGGCGCGTGGAGGAGCGTCCGACGTCCGATGGCCTCGATCTCGATGGCTCTGGAAAGCTGACGTCGGCAGATATCTGGCGGATCGGCACGTGGCGGAAGATGATCGGTGGTGGAGCGGCGGCAACGGTTCCAAGATTAGGCAGAGAGATAGAGTAATTGAGATAGAAGAAAAGATAATGATTGAAAATAAAAGAGAGACTGCTTCCCCCCTTCAAAAATTCGTTTATCTTCACATTAAATAAATAAATAAATATATTATTTTTTGTACTTATCTCCATCTCTCTCTAATAATAGAAATCTCTCTCTAATAATAGAAATATGTTGTCACTGTTGGACAATTATGACCCATAGCGTCACTATTTATACAGATCACGGTGTTGTTGTACAAATTAACTATGTGACAAAGGAGATTGCACTCTTATCATTTGTGATTAGATCACCTAGATGTATAAATGATAGGAGGTCCTTATGATTTGTTCCTGGATTGAGAATGATATGAGACAGTATCAATCAATGAAGGATAAATCATTAAATATCCCTAGTCAGAGTATTATCGAGATCGGACATCGATAAATACGTAAAAGACTAGTATTACACGTGTGCGCGTTTGTGAGGGCACGAAGACATAGTTCTCATATATTTGGGTATAGGATACTCACGCAAGTGTAATAGGAGGTTGTGTTTTACCGATGCTACGGGAAACAGCTTCGCTCTGGATAGACCCCCTCGGAATTCCATTGGTAGTATGACTATGTGTCTATGGAAGTCCGAAATCAGGGTAGGCGTATTTGGTCTTAACCTGAGACTTGCACCGCTAATACTTGCGACAATCAATATACTTTGGTTGTGGTCGTCCAGGACTTTAACAGGTTTTGTGTACGCCAATGCTGGGTATATTGAGAATCGTAGTGTATTGAGTGTGATGTCGAGATGGAAGTATCACTCTAGTCATAGTGGAGATGATGGTCACATAGGATACGGAACTCGTTCTCTTATATGCTCGAGCTATCGGGATATTATGACTAGGTCATATTTATTCGATTATAGAGACTACTTACTAGAGATCCGATATGTGTTTCGTACGGGGCAGACACAATTCCAGCCCAGGCCTAGCACGTGATCATCTGATACTGGATCAACATACACAATACTACGTATACTACGCCTGATATAGATCTTTATTCCTGTAAGGATATTTCTGGAGAATTGGGTAGGCATGGCGCTTTGCTAGAAGCCAACCTTGTCTTGTAAATCGATATAAACGTAGTACTTGGTACTTACGTGTTCGGATAGTCCGACGACCGAATTTACTGCCAACATATCCGCGGATCTCATGGGTCGCTTCCCAAAGATTCACCGATGACGTATGACTCGCACTGTAAATTAATTTGGGATTAATTAGAAGAGAGAGAAGATTAATCTGGGATTAATTGCGGAGATATTTTATCTAGGATAAAATATCATTTAAAGAGAGATAACGATTAATTTGGAATTAATCGGTTAATTAATATATTCGATATATTATACGAAATTGGATTTCGACGCCAAATTAAAATTAGATTTTAATTCGGGCGAACGAATTAATTCGTTAGCGACATGAATAGTGATTTCACTAGGCGTAATCATTTAATTACGAGGCAATGGAAAATTCGTTAATTTGGAATTAGCAAACCAGAGCCCGGGATTATTTGCGAGCGCATTCGCATTTTGAATTCGAGTGCGGCACGCAAGTCAAATCAAGCGTCAAATCGCTAGTCGCATCTAGCGTCACATCAAGTGTCAAATCATGTCACTTTGAGTGATGTGACCATTGATTGATTGATGGTAGTTGTTGGAGTTGTTGGAAACCTTTTACCATTTGACTTTTTGAAAGCCAAAAAGGTGGTAAATGATTTATTTATTTTTTGAAAATATATAAAGTGTATTTGATACAAAAAAACCTAACAACACATCATCTTCTCTCACATATTTTATCTCTTCTCTCACGCCCTTAGAGAGCTGTTTTTGCTTCTGGTTTTGGCAGCCACTGCCGAGAATCAAGAAGAAAATGGAAGCCAAGAGTCACGATTTTGTGGCAAAATCGGGAGTGCTAGCACACTACGAAGTCATGCGCAGGTGATAGGGAATTCCACCCATGAGCCGGGAATCAAATGACGAAGCTTGGAGCTTGACGAAGTTGATTGAAGCCGAAAATGGAGATGAGCAAACTGCTCACTGCCGTGAACTGCAGAGGCAGAAAATGAAATTTTGGTTGCCTCCCTCGTCGCTCAACCGATCGATGTAAGTATTCCGCGACTTTCTCGATTGTATTCACACATGTTTATATGCTTTTTGATTCGATCCTTGGGACCGTAGAACTCCAACAATGTTATCAGAGTGTTGTTAAAAGCATGAAACGAATTTAGGGCTTAAAATTTGGGTAATTGTATTTGAGCATGATTTGAATAAATTGGATGTTTGAGTATGCTTAATACATGTTTAATTAAGGATTGATTGGATCAATTTGATTAAATTATGTTTGGAACATTTTTCCCCAATTTTTTGGTGTTGGCCGAATGTCACTAGCCCTAAATGTCTTGGTGATTTTTTGTTTTTTGATTTATTGGATGAGTTGGAAACAATCGGGAAATGTTGATTGCGGATTTAATTTGATTGAAACCGAATTGATTTGGAAAATCCCACTTGGCCGAGACTTTGAGCATGGAATTGGGTTTGATTTTGATCAAAATATATTGGACACTAATTGATGTAAAAGAGCATGATTAATTGTATAAATTGATGTTTTAGAAATGTTAATTTGGGTGATTAATCATGAAATATACTTTAGGTTAATTAAATGTGAAATTGGATTTTTTGTATTTAATTAATTAGGCCTTAAAATTGGATTTGGGCTTGTTATGTTGTAAATGGGCTTATTGGGCTTTGTTGTACAAAGTTGGGTTTAGGCAAAATTGGTTGGATCCAATTAGGCCCAAAACCGCTTCCATAAAGCCCAAATACGACTTAATGGACCTTTAAAGTTTAATTGGGCCTAATGGGCCGAAATTGATTTCTAGGCTTATGGGGTAACTCCCGGATTGGATTTTGGTTATTCGGTTTGACCCGAGTTGACCAAAAGTCCACGCCTTAAGAAATTAATTAAAAGCCCATTGGACTTTAATTAAATTGACGTTGGACGTTAATCGGGCTTTGAGACCCGTAGCGATTAAATTGGAATTTAAGTCGTAAAGGTTCGTTAAATAAAGTGTAATATTTAATTTGGAATTAAATAATGAATTAGTATTAAATGCATATTAAATTGGATTTAATGTTGTAATTTAATTTAATTCGAGAATTCGTACTTTGAGTACTTATTCGCAAAACGAGTTTGACTCGAGCAAAATCAAATCGTTGTTTGAACATTGGATGATCACTAATTATCAGATTAATTAATTTGATTAGATTGATTGATAACATGCTTGTGTGAATACATGGTTGCGATGCATGAATAATGTATATCGGATGTATATTAGATGGGTTGGACAATTTTAGAAATTATTGTAATAAATTTGATTTATTAATTGGACCTACGTGTCCAGCCTTATTACCTCCTTATTCTTTGTATTCTCTTCTCACCTATTCCCCTCAATGTAAATGAGGTTTCTTTAGAAGTGTATTGTAACGGGTATAAGTGAATACATGTGCTAGCGGGAGAGAGAAAAGGGAGAGATTTGATCTAGGATCAATGTGTAAAGTATCCATCTGCATATCATTATTATTTTTCATATACGCTTTATTATGTGTTTAGAATGCATGTTTAAGGGTGTATGATGATTAGACCTTAACAAAGATAATAAATTGGTTGCCAATTTGCACGCGAAAAACCCTCGCTAAATATTAATCGTATTTCCTTCCATTGATTGATTCTCACTCAAGATCCGAGACTGGCATTGGCTTGTTGGCCAAAGTCAAGGCCTTTGTCCGTCGAGGATGTGTTTGAATCACGAAGGCTTTGTTCCATATTGGTGTCTTGTCCAAGTTGTGGTTTTGTGGTTTGTTGGCCAAAGTCAAGACCACTTCTTGTCCATCGACATTGATTACGATGCTTTCCATGGTCAATGGGTCGCGCTTGACTGGGATCACTAAGTTTGTTGTGCCAAAGCCAAGGCTTAGTTGATTCAGAGGAAAAAGGTTAGGCAATACATTGGATGTATTGGCATATATAAGATATATGTTTCGGACTTGGATGTCCCCCTACCGGATCTAGGAATTGGATTGGATCCAATCGATCTTAGAGATCTACCTAATTAATTATCATACAATTTGGTTGCCAAAGTCAAGATTGTGTGATATTTAACGGGATCCTAGCCCACTAGGAAACACGGTTTCTCGAGTACTCGACAGAGGGTTAGAGGCTCACCGAAAAATAGTGGGAGGCAAGAATTGAATTTTCAATATTCGTTTAATTACTTGCCATACGCGCTCAAACAAAATATCATTCGTCAAATAAATTCAAACTATTCATTTAAAGTTGATTTTATAATTGGATTATAGTAATCAATATAATTGATTTTAATCTATTAAATTATAGTTGATTAAATAGTTGGACTATTGTAATCATTATAATAAATATTACCTTAATCGTTGATTAAATAGTTGGACTATTAAAATCAAGATAAAATTGAAATATTGACATTTAAAACATAATCCTAGGGAAAATGTATTTAAATGGTTTAATTTTCAAATTGGGAATAAATTTCAGGATGGTCCTGGAAAATAATAAGTTACTTTATTTGATAAAATAACATATTAGGCCTAAGCCCGGAGTTAAGCAAATAGTAGAGAATAATCTTTGGAAGATTTATGTGATGATAACTTTAATGCTTAATCCATTAAGCTTGTCGCAGTAGACTCCTTAATTTCTGAATCAGAACTAAGGATTAGATCCTTAAAGTATGATACTGAAATTGAAGGATCTTCATAAATCTATATTTAGATTTTAGAAGTACTAAAATTGCAATAGTAAACTCTTGGAGAGTTAATGACTATTCTCAATGAGATAAAGTCAAACTTTGCAATAGGCAAGTAGCGCAAGGCGTACCTTATTTCGATATTCTAGAAACCCAAGGCTTGGCCAAAGGCTTCTGGAATATGAAAATGGCAAAGGCAAAATCATTATAGTCTTCTGGGAAGATAAATGACATATCCCAAAATGTCTGCCAAAATTGTGACAAACGAGATCGCGGAAGCGTGACTGCCGTTTGGACAAAGCAGACATGAAGGAATTGAAGACGAGCAACGCTCATACTTCAAATATGTTTGTCAAGATTATGTTCACTACTAGTATTAAAATTGGATTTTAGATACTTAGTGTGGTACATAAAATATATGTATTGATGTTCAGAATCTGTTTTGAACAGGATATTGACTTCAATAGAGATTTATCTGCGAACTGAAAACGGGATGAAAATCGCTATTTTAACCGTAGATACCTAAATTTAGGAACTACCTTCGGGTGTGTACCTAAATTTGGAAACTGTTATAATGTAACTAGTTTGACTAGATACATTATCTCTATATCAGTGTTTAACCCGCTGCGGGTGAACCTTTATATTCTAGAACACTAAAGTGTTTTATTTTATAAAGATGATATTGAGATAATCACATTAGATGTGAATAACAGAATTTATATTTTGAATATAAGTTAAATCTCAAACGTATAACATGACAAACAAATAGCTCATACTGATTTGATCAGATGAAACATATTGTGGCATTGTTGTCTGGGACACAATCAAACAAGACTCGTATATCCACACTTTTGAAGAGTGGATACTAGGACTGATTTGATCCTATTCAAATAAAGTCTACGAATCTAGTTTATTGGGCAAAGTGCCTATTCACCTTTACTTGATAAAAGTGTAAATGCCACCGACCTGTTAGCCCTAGTTCATAGTGAAGCAAGTGGGCCCATGTCTAGCTAGGCTAGAGGTGGATATGAATATTTCGTGACCTTTACGGATGTGGCATCGCGTTATGGTTATATGTTTCTTTTGAAGAACACAGATCAGAAACTTTTATAGTTTTCGACACGAAATAGACAAACAGATTGACTAAAGTATTATACCGTCACGGTAAGACTGTAATGGAAAATACTTAAGCATAAGTTTCTAATATACTTGAAAGAGTAAAGTATTCTTTCAATGAGGACTCCTCTCGGAACACGTCAGAGTGACGGTGTGTCCGAACTGAGTAACCGAATTTTGTTGGACATGATTAAGGTTAATCATGAGTCACTCTGAGCTACCATTTCCTTCAACGAATAAGCATTAACAGTGTAGAACTTATTTAGAATAAGGTTCCATAAAAATCTGTTTGACAGATTTCATATTAGATATGAACAGGAAAGAAACCGGGTTTCTCATTCCTGATAATTTGGGTATGCTGGGCATATGTTTGGATGATGCCAAACTAAAACCCAAGTAGGATAAATGCCAATTTTAGGTTATCCTGGGGATACCAAAGTATAGTACTTATACATCTCATAAGAGAACAATTAGATTGTTGCTCGTGACCGGCGTAAACACACACGTATAACGCAAGCGCACGTATCGTTCAAGTAGTATAAAAATATCGATCCCACGAGGACTTAATTCCTACTATTGTTATTAATTATTGATACTATTTATTTACAAGTATCTAATTATAGGGAGAAGAGAATGATTGTTTGATTGGTTGAAAGTGGTTTTACAAAATAAATAAATAAATAAATAAATAAAAAGACAAAAGAAATTACTATGGAAAATAACAAAAAACACAAAGTTCTAGGGTTGTGAATCATTCTAA